>JADRCH010000207.1:2700142-2733909 GCA_019843965.1 Rhynchomys soricoides | reverse complement strand
ATGTTTGTGTGCATGTATGCTAGTGTGTGTTTGTATGTGAGCATGTGCAGACTACTGCATGTATGTGGAAATGAAAGGACAACTTGTAGGGGAGTTGGTTCTCTCTTTGCATCATGGGAAATTGAGGGATCAAACTCAGGTCATCAGGCTTTGTGGCAAGTGCCTTTATCCACTGGGTTGTTTGCCTGGTCCTCTTGTTTTGTTTTTCCTTCCTGAGATAGGGTTTCACTATGCACCTTTAACTGGCCTGAAACTTGCTCTGTAGACCAGGCTGGCTTTGAACTCACAGAGATCCATTTGCCTCTGCCTCCCTAGTGCTGGGATTAAAGCCACGCAGTACTGTGCCCCACCCTGGTTTATGTTTTAAGTCCATGTTGACTTTGTAGGTCACTAGGTCATACTAGTGAAACTTTGGGAACACATTTTTATTAATACGGGCATTTAAAACGAATACGTCACCAACCTTCTGTGAACTTTTGTTCGTGTGGATTATCACCAACTATGTCTAACTTCACCCTTATGTCAGGGCTCTAGGCGGTCTCTGGGGAGCTGAACCGTGAGCCCAGCCCCCGTGACTGCTTCATAATCTTTGCTTTCTTTCCTAACATTTCTCCCTAGCCTTGGGGTTTGAAAACATCACCAGATCCATCTACTTTGTCTCTTTTCATATCTTTACTTAAAGTGTTAAGTCCTTTTGATGTGATTTTTTTTAAAGTCCTAGAAAATTGTCTCTTGATAAGTCATTGATTTTTAATCCCCACCCCTACTTATTCTGGCTTCTTCTTAGGGGACCTGGCTAGCCCGGAGATGAGAAATTAGATTGCCAGCCCTCACGGCAGTCATTAAAGTGCCCCACTGTGTGCTTCTGCGTGCCTTCTTCGATTTTGCTGTGTTTACCTAATCCGTCACCCCACCACACCCTCTCCCGTCTTCATTTCTTTTTCCTCATGCCTCTGATGTGGATAGTAACTCTGCTACCATGGTTAGCTCCTGTCCATTCTTCTCTCTGACAGCTTTGATGTCACCTTTGCCTACATGCTTAATCACTCAAAACGAGGTTCATGGCATCTTAGTTTTTCCTCCGGCTGTATGTGTGCATACATGTTTTCCTGTGTTTGCATGTTTGTATATAGGTGCATGTGCATGTGTGTGTGGAGGCTGGAGGTTGGTTGACTTGACTGGATTTGAAATTACCTAGGAGACATGCTTCTAGACATGCCTGTGAGCAAGTTTCCAGAGATGTTTAACTGAGAAGGAAAGACCCATTTTGAGTTTGGGCAGCATCGTCTTATGGGCTGGGGGCTTGGACTGAATAAAGTGAGATAAAGGAAGTGACAAGCGCCCCAGCATGCATCTCTCTCTGCTTCATGACGTCTCATGCAATGTGACCAGCTGCTTTATACTCACACCGCGATGAATTTCCAGATCCAGTCACACTGACAATCAAGCTTAGCCATCCCTGTGATGATGCTCTCTCTGGTGCAGCTGTGTTCACAGGTTTAGCCTTCAGGAGGTTGGATCAAGGAAGAATCTAACCTTTTCAGTGATCAATCTATTGAAGGACTCAGGGGTGTGTGTGTGTGTGTGTGTGTGTGTGTGTGTGTGTGTGTGTTTGAGACAGACTCTATGTAGCTCTGGCTGTCCTAGATTTGCTCTGTAGACCAGGCTGCCCTGGAACTCAGGGAGATCCTTCTGCTTCTGGTGGCCTACATCATCTGGGATTAAAGGTATGTACCACCACACCTGGCAAGAATCTGCTTTTAAAAATATAGATTTACTTTTATTCATATGTGCGTCTCTATGTGATGTTTTATTTATGTACCTTGGAGACTTGAAGAGGGTGTTGGATCTCCTGGAACTGGAGTTATAGGCAGTTGTGACCCTCCAGATGTGGGTGCTGGAACTTTCTTCTACAACAGGAACAAGAGTGGAGTTATCTCTGCAGCCCTGGGTTGACAGCTTAATGGTTGAATGGAAACTTTTAGAAGTGGCCCTGGTTAGGACAAGTGTGACATGAGATGTCCACCCACTTCTTTCTCTCTCTCTCTCATTCTGCTTCCTGGTTGCACTGAGGTAAGCAGTTTCATTCTACCACATGCTCCCTCCATGATGAGGGATCCACATGCCTCCTCACCACAGGCCTAGTACCAATGGAGCCAAGGGAGTATGGTCTGAAACCAAGAGAAACAAAGCAAACAATTCCTCCTTTTCTTCTTTAGTGTGCTTATTTTGAGACAAGGTCCTATTCTGTATAGCCCAGCTTATGTTGAAACTCTCTATGTAGCTCAGGTTGGCCTCAAACTCATGGCCATCCTCCTGCCTCAAATGCAGAAATTATAAATGTGAGACACCATGCCCAGCTAAACCTTCCCTCTTTTCAGTTGTTTTCCTGATTTCTTTTGTCACAGCCATGCAAAGCTGATGAACACAGATACACAGAATCTATATTTTCCTGGGAAAACAGTCAATTACAGGAAACAGAAAAATGTTACTTGGCCTGCATTTGTTTTGAATTCCTAACATGGTTGACTTTCAACTCCTGAGCCTCCTACTTCTGCCTTGAAAGTGCTGGGGTTACAGGTATGTGCCACCATGCCTGTCTTCTCTAGCCCCCACCTTGCTGTGCAGCCAAAGATGACCTTGAACTGTCTCTACCTCTCAAGTGCTAAGATTACAGGCATGTGGCACCACCCCATTTATGCAATACTGGGGATCAAAGCACAGCCTTCATGCACTTGGCTTAAGCTCCCTACCAATTGAGCTACATATGGAATCCTAAAGTCTCAGTTTTGTTTGCAGCTCTTTTCTATTCAGAAAAAATTTCAGACCTCCCTTCTTACACAACAGCCCACATATTGGTTCTGAATTCTGTCTTTCTCATTGGCCCAATAAATGGTAGATTGCTAATCACTGGATTTATCATGTGGATATATGACAGCCATTTGTTCATGATGAGATTTATTGCAATAAAAATATTGCTCCAGTGTCTTTTTGAATACTGTAAAGGAGATCTTGTGACTCTTGAGTTTTATGTGTTTCTGTTGATGTGACACTTCAGCTAATGCACAGTTGGCTGGTGTCTGAGCTCGGCTCATGAAGAAACAAGCAAAGCATCCAAGCTGGCTTCTACTTTTGAGCAAACACCTTCCTTAGCAGAGGGCAGCATCCTAGAGGAGATACTCAGGGTTGTATGGATTTTTTTCTCAAAATTAGACTGAGCAGAGAGCCTAATTAAGATTCAGAATGTGAACCAATTCATAAGTCTTAGGAAGTTTCTGAGACTTATGAGATTCAGGAAGCTGTACAAGCAGTGTACATTTTCTGGGGAGAAGAGACTCTGGCCAAGTTAGCTACAAATCAGTGAGCTCAATTATGCAAATTTCATGGGTTGCCACCCATGCTGACTGGGTTTTTGGTGATGTACTGCCTTTGTGTGATCCCTGTTACTCCTCACCTGTCCTCTGTATGTAAGCACAATAGACTCTTGATTTTCCAAGTTTGACTTCTGTGGGACTGTTTCATTGTTCTGTTGCTGGTGTTGCAATTGTCCAGTTGTTGGGGCATAGATTGTTGTTGACATTCCCTCCCCAGAAAAAGCCACACAGTACTCAAGACAGGCCACAGAGGCAGAGGCTTCTCAAGGACTTCTTCAGTTTTACCCTTTCTTCAACTGTTGTTTCTCCAGGAGACTCAGCTCAGAACCCTTCAACATGTGAGCTAGCACTCTAATATGCAACCTCTGCTTGCAGGGTAACTCCATGTAGGTCACTGAGAAGCTCTTCAGATTTGGCAAAGCACTGTTTGAAAGATGTAGGGCTTGCAGGCTGAGCATAGCTCAAGAGACTCTCAATCTGCCCTTCGTCTACAACTGTCCTTTCTGAGATGCTACTTTACAGTTCTGGTTCGCTTTCTGTGGCTGTGACAAGCATCATGACCAGAAACAATCTGCGGTAGGAAAGAGTTTATTCTACTTTACAGATTATAATCCATTATCAAGGGAAGTCAGAGCAGGAGCTCAAGGTAGGAACCTTGTGGCAGGAACTGAAGCAGAGACTGTAGAAGGATGTTTGCTTACTGGCTTATTTCCTCAGGCTTGCTCAGCTACATTTCTTAAGAATCCCAGATCCACTAACTTAGGGATGGCACCACCCATAGTAGGTTGAGGCCTCCTAATCCAATTAATTGATACATTAATTATCAATTAAGAAAATGCTCTGCAGACATGGCCACAGGCCAGTCTGTGGGAGGCTGAGTTTCCTTCTTTCCAGGTGTGTCTAGGTTTGTGTCAAGTTGACAAAAGTCAGACAACTGTTTGTTTCTCATCCCTGTGATCAACTGAAGGGAGGAGGGGTTTCTTTTGGCTCACAGTTCGAAGGGTTATGGTCCATAATGGCAAAGAAGACATGGCTCTCAGCTGCAGGAACATGGAGCTGCTTGCTCACACCTGAGCAAGAAATTGTCAGGTCAGGAAGCAGGGAGTAGAGAGAAAATGGGGTCAAGCTACAAACCTCAAGGTGTTTATATCTGTATGTGAGCGTCTATGTATAAATAGTTAAATGTAGATTCTTCATTTGAGAAAATATGTGTGATATAGATATGTCTTTTTTCCTTTTTCCTTTTTCCTTTTGGTGATCCAATGGATTTCATTAGGTTTGCTTACAGGAACACGGGTGAGTGATTATTTATAGAAGTATGGACATCTTATCAGTGGTTATAGTAGAGGAAAAATTTTTTCCTTCCCTCAAAAACTGTTAACTGGTTAACATCTTTGGGAAGGATGGAACCTTGTCAGTTCCTCCACATCCATGATGCAATGTAGGCAGGCCAAATCAGGTTTGCAGGTCTGCTGCAGGTAAGCATCATGGCTGAGTGTTGAAAAGTGTAATGGCCAGGTCACATGCAGGGGACAGTGCTCCATGCCATTGTTCCTTTTTCTATGTCAATTACATTCTTTCAGCCCCCATACACGCAGTGTTCCCTGTGACTTGAAAGTTTTATAGCTGTCCCATCTTTATTTATTTATGTGTGTGTGTGTGTGTGTGTGTGTGTGTGTGTGTATGTGTGTACACATGCCAGTGCCTGAGGAGACCAGAAGAGGACATCAGATTCTTTTGTAGCTGAAGTTACAGACAATTATAAGTTACCTGACATAGGTGCTGGGAACTGAACTCTGGTTCTCTGCAGCAAGTGCTTCTAACTGCTGAGCCTAGCCCCTTAGTGTCTCATTTAGAACATATGCAACAGTCACTTTTCTTGACAACTTGACCAATTATGAGCCTCTGCAATAATCACTGCTCACACAGAAAAAAGCACATATTACTGAAGCTGACAGAAGAATAGATGAGTATTTCCTTAAAAATACACTAGAAGATTCTAATGTGTATCTTGGGCTGAGAGTGACCAAGCTTATTTCTGACATAATGTAAATGCAAGGAGATTCCTGCTCATGGTTATTATTAATTGAGTCTATTGACCTGAAAGTTTCTACTCGTGGATATTGTTTTTTGTTCCTGGAACTGGGTTAAAGGGTGTCTAAGGGTTCCTTCAGGCCTCACATGCTGCATGTCTGTGACTCGGGGAAGTTTGTGGAGCGTAGCCTGTGAGCCAGAGGTGACGTCTAGTGGTGACAGTTTCAGCACTTCATTATTGGAGGGAGGTAGGCTCTTCAAAAGCCTTTGCAAAGTCTGTCATCCTCCAGGTGAGATACACCCACCTGTCAGTCAAGTTTACACACTTCTAAGGCCGGTCGAGGTGATAAATGTGCAGGCTTTGAACCATCTGAGGGGAAGCTTTCTCAGCTGTCAGCAGCTAAAGCATATTACCTGTCAGATTCATGGTGACCTGTAGCACTTGTCAGTCTCAGCAGCTCCTTACTAGTCCGAGAGATTGACAGCCCTCTCTTGTCGGTTTGTCAAATTGAATGACATTCTCCACAGATTTGGTTCTGCACCGACAAGGGAGCTGTCGCAGATACCTTGTCTAAGCAGGCAAGCCGGCGGCAAGTCACTGCAGTTATGTGTAAAGAGAACAGGGCAGGTAGACACTCTACATCATTGCTAATGTGAGAACATTTGCAAATTAGAGCTTCTCACTTCCTTAGATGTACTCAGCCACCTTGAAATCTCATTTGCTGAGATGCAAAGCAGAAGTCTACATTAGGAGCGATGGTTGCAACTTTGGAGCCTCTGCTTTGTTTTTAATTTAATTTTATAATAATGAATGAATTGTGTGTGTGTGTGTGTGTGTGTGTGTGTGTGTGTATGCAAATGTGCGAGCAGGTAAAAGGGTGTCAAATCCCTTAGGGCTGAAGTTACAGGCAATTGTCTGCCACCCAGTGTGGATGCTGGGAATTAAATTCTGGTTTTCAGCAAGAGCAACAGACATTCTTAACCACTGAGTCACCTCTCCAATCCTGTGGCTCTCAGTAAAGAGACCTCACTAAAGCACTGTGCTCTGGGATTAGCAAGAAGAGTCTTGATTCTCTCCTACAGCTTCTGCTTGCTTGTTGGTAGCTGCCAGGTTGAAGAAATGACTTGAAACCCTCTATTGGCTCTAATAAAACTGATACATTCTCTTCCAGGCAAGGATGCAAAGTGCTCAGTGTCTAAGTAATTTATTTTAGGTTGAACATTTCATCATGGCTGTGAGCTTGGAAGTGTACCTAGAGGCAGGACTTCATTCTCAGCTGACAGGATGAACCTTATCAAATTGTGTTATAAATTTTTGTTTCATGGGAGACTCAAGAGATGGCTCAGTAGTTAAGAGCACCAGCTGTCGTTCTTCCAGAGGACCAGATTCAATTTCTAGCACCCACATGGTGACTCACAGCTGTCTGTGATTCTAGTCCTAGGGGGTTCAGTGCCTTCTTTTGGACTCACCATCACTGCATGTACATGTAGGCAAAACACCCATACACATAATTTCTTTAACAAAATATTATGTTATGGGGCTGAAGAGACAACCCAGCAGTTAAAAGTGCTTGCTGCTTTTACAGAGGATCAGAATTTAGTTCCCACTGATTCACAACTGCCTATAAACCCTAGTAACAGGGATACATATTCCCTCTCCTCACCTCTATGGAAACACACACACACACACACACACACACACACACACACACACTCACTCATACACACACCCCAAAATGTGCGCATCTATCCACCCACCCATCCACCCACCCCAAAAATTTTAAAATTTGTAGAAATTCTTGTTTGTAGAAATAAAGATTGCTACACATAGTACCTCATTTGGACATGTCTTGATCTGGGAAGCTTGGCTATGCTATTGTTTTGCAGAAGGACATTGAGATCCTCTTTGGCAGTTCTACCTGGCATGGTAATACAGTTGCTCATATACCCTCAACTGAAGAACATTGTCTGTATTGGGGAAAACTACTCTCTTTGATGGGGCACACAATTTTGGGTGTGATGTACATGTAGTGGTGAGGGAGGAGCTACAACCATCTTGGCAAGAAGGATGATATTCTAAGGATAGATACTTGTGTACCCCCTTTTAGCCTTGAGACTGTCAAGACAATGGACTCTGAGAAGTTGGCCTTTCCCCAGGAAGATTAAACTGGAGAAGGGAAGGTCTGCAACCTGGTCCAAGTCAGAGAGGGAATTTCTTACTTGGGAAGAGATTCTACACAGTTCTCACAGGTTGGCAGACCACTTGTGTTGTAGCCAGGACAATGGTGGATCAATGATGAGCAGAACCACACTTTGACCAGGGCTGCTTATCTATGGATATCTCTTGCCCTCTATTTAAAGTTGAACCTCATGTCATGACACCAAAGATGGACTTGGGTAATCACTTGGAACTCTGTATCTCTTCTTAATGTGGCTACAATGAATAATTCTCCTTTCTTTCTTTTTATTACTTGTCTTAAAGATTGACCTACTGAGGATGAGTAACAGCCCAGCTTGTTAAGGCTACTAGAACCCACCCAGACTTTGAGGCTAAAACTGGTAACAGGAACATTCACTTAGCTAGCCAATCAGCTGAATTAACCCTGACCATCAGTGGAGTGACAGATATCACACTTAGATGAACTTTACAGTTTCTAACTGCACTTCAAATGATTAAATAAACGAGGTAAGTTCTTCCTTTTCCAAGATCTATCTGTGTACCTTGTATGCTTTGTGTGTCCAGGGCTGCATATTTGTCTCATGCAAATAATCCTGGCCTCTATTTGTCCATTATCCCAAACTAGTCATCTGGTCAACGTCTTCTGAGTTAGCAGCATAGAGATGCCTAGTAAGTTTCATTTATTTATTTCTTGAACTGCTTTGGGGAGTTTGTAACTCTCTCCAAGATTCTAGAGAGGCAACCAGAATGGTTACTATTTGAACACCTGTGGTTTATTGATGCTTCCACACATGTGCACAGTGTCAGTTAATATTTTTTTTGATATTTTATTTACATTTCAAATGTTTCCATCTTTCCAGGTCTACCCTTTGGAACCCCCTTATCCCTTCCCCCATCTCCCTGCCTCTATGAGGGTATTCCCCTGTCCACCCATAAACCCACTCTTGTCTTCCCTCCTCAGCATTCCCCTATACTGGGGCATCTAACACCCTCAGGCCCAAGGGCCTCTCCTCCCCCTGATGGCTAACAAGACCCTCCTCTGCCACATATGTGGCCAACACCATGAGTCCCTCCATGTGTATTCTTTGGTTGGTGGTTCAGTCTCCGGGAGCATCAGGGGGTCAGGCCAGTTGGCACTGTTGCTCCTTCCATGGGTCTGCAAACTCCCTCAGCTCCTTCAGTCCCTTCTCCAACTCCTCCATCTGGGAACTCATGCTCAGCCCAATGGTTGCTGTGAAGTGAATCTTGAGTATTCTGAACTTTTGGGCTAATAACCACTTAACAGTGAATACATACCATGTTCATTCTTTTGTGACTGCATTACCTCACTCAGGATGATATTTTCAAGATCCATCCATTTGCCTGTGAATTTCATGAAGTCATTCTTTTTAATAGCTGAGTAGTATTCCATTGTGTAAATGTACCACATTTTCTGTATCCATTCCTCTGTGGAGGGACATGTGGGTTGTTTCCAGCTTCTGGCTATTATAAATATGGCTGCTATGAACATAGTGGAACATGTGTCTTTCTGACATGTTGGAGCATATTCTGGGTATATGCGCAGGAGTGGAATAGCTGGATCCTCAGGTAGTATTATGTTCATTTTACTGAGGGTCCGCCAAATTGATTTCCAGAGAGGCTGTATCAGCTTGCATTCCCACCAGCAATGGAGGAGTGTTCTTTCTCCACATCCTCGCCAACATCTGCTGTCACCTGAGTTTTTGATCTTAGCCCCTCTGATGGGTGTGAGGTGGAATCTGAGGGTTGTTTTGGTTTGCATTTCCCTGATTATTAAGGATGTCGAACATTTCTTTAGGTGCTTCTCAGCCCTTCGAGTTTCCTCAGTTGAGAATTCTCTGTTTAGCTCTGTTCTCCAGTTTCGATAGGGTTATTTGGTTCTCTGGAGTCTAACTTCTTGAGTTCTTTGTATATATTGGATATTAGCTCTCTAATGGATGTAGGATTGGTAAAGATCCTTTCCCAATCTGTTGGTTGCCATTTTGTCCTATTTACAGTGTCCTTTGCCTTACAGAAGCTTTGTAATTTCATGAAGTCCCATTTGTCGATTCTTGATCTTAGAGCATAAGCCATTGGTGTTCTGTTCAGAAACCTTTCTCCTGTGCCCATGTGTTCAAGACTTTTCCCCACTTTCTCTTCTATTAGATTCAGTATATCTGGTTTTATGTGGAGGTCTTTGATCCACTTGGACTTGAGCTTTGAACAGGGAGATAGGAATGGATCAATTCACATTCTTCTACATGTAGACCACCAGTTGAACCAGCACCATTTGTTGAAGATGCTGTCTTTTTTCCACTGTATGGTTTTAGCTCCTTTGTCAAAGATCAAGTGACAGTAAGTGTGTGGGTTCATTTCTGGGTCTTCAATTCTATTCCATTCATCTACCTGCCTGTCACTGTACCAATACCATGCAGTTTTTTTTTAATCACTACTGCTCTGTAGTACAGCTTGAGGTCAGGGATGCTGATTCCCCCATAAGTTCTTTTATTGTTGAGAATAGCTTTTGCTATCCTGGATTTTTTGTTATTCCATATGAATTTGAGAATTGCTCTTTCTAAGTCTATGAAGAATTGAGTTAGAATTTTGATGGGGATTGCATTGAATCTGTAGACTGCTTTTGGCATGATGGCCATTTTTGCTATATTAATCCTGCCAATCCATGTGCATGGGAGATCTTTCCATCTTCTGAGATCTTCTTTGATTTCTTTCTTCAGAGACTTGAAGTTCTTGTCATACAGATCTTTTACTTGTTTGGTTAGAGTTACACCAAGATACTTTATATTGTTTTCGACAATTGTGAAGGGTGTCATTTCCCTCATTTCTTTCTCAGCCTGTTTATCCTTCGAGTATAGGAAGGTTATTGATTTGCTTGAGTTAATTTTGGGTTTTTTTTATTTTTATTTTTTATTTATTTATTTTTTATTTTCATATTTTATTTACATTTCAAATGTTTCCCCCTTTTCAGATCTCCCCTTTGGAACCTCCCCATTCCCTCCACCCTCCCCCTACCACTATGGGGATATTCTCCAACCCTCCCTCCCACCCACCCACTCTCGTCTTCCCTCCTTGACATTCTCCTATACTGGGGGATCTAACACCCTCAGACCCAAGGACCTCTCCTCCCCCTGACAGATAACAAGACCCTCCTCTGCCGCATTTGTGGCCAGCACCAAGGGTCCCTCCATGTGTATTCTTTAGTTGGTGGATCAGTCTCCAGAAGTATGGGGGTGGGGGAGGCCAGTTGCAACTGTTTCTACCTCCCTGGGGCTGCACACTCCCTCAGCTCCTTCAGTCCTTTCTCCAAGCCCTCCATCTGGGACCTCACACTCAGTATTACTGTTGCTGCAAAGTGACTCTTGGGTATTTCAAACTTTTGGGCTAATAACCACTTAACAGTGAGTACATACCATGTTCATTCTTTTGTGACTGCATTACCTCGCTCAAGATGATATTTTCAAGTTCCATCCATTTGTCTATGAATTTCATGAAGTCATTGTTTTTAATAGCTGAGTAGTATTCCATTGTGTAAATGTACCATTCCTCTGTGGAGGGACATCTGGGTTGTTTCCAGCTTCTGGCTATTATAAATATGGCTGCTATGAACATAGTGGAACATGTGTCTTTATTACATGTTGGAGCATCTTCTGGGTATATGCGCAGGAGTGGAATAGCTGGATCCTCAGGTAGTATTATGTTCATTTTTCTGAGGGTCCACCAAACTGATTTCCAGAAAGGTTGTATCAATTTGCATTCCCACCAGCAATGGAGGAGTGTTCCTCTTTCTCCACATCCTCGCCAACATCTGCTGTCACCTGAGTTTTTGATCTTAGCCATTCTGACTGGTGTGAGGTGAAATCTCAGGGTTGTTTTGATTTGCATTTCCCTGATGACTAAGGATGCTTTAGGTGCTTCTCGGCCATTCGAGTTTCCTCAGCTGAGAATTCTCTGTTAAGCTCACTTCCCCATTTTTTGATAGGGTTATTTGGATCTCTGGAGTCTAGCTTCTTGAGTTCTTTGTATACATTGGATATTAGCCCTCTATTGGATGTAGGATTGGTAAAGATCTCTTCCCAATCTGTTGGTTGCCGTTTTGCCCTATTGACAGTGTCCTTTGCCTTACAGAAGCTTTGTAATTTTATGAGGTCCCATCTGTCAATTCTTGATCTTAGAGCACAAGCTATTGGTGTTCTGTTCAAGAACATTTCCCCTGTGCCCAAGTGTTCAAGACTCTTCCCAACTTTCTCTTATATTAGATTCAGTGTATCTGGTTTTATGTGAAGGTCCTTGATCCACTTGGACTTGAGCTTTGAACAGGGAGATAGGAATGGATCAATTCACAATCTTCTACATGTAGACTGCCAGTTTATCCAGCACCATTTGTTGAAGATGCTGTCTTTTTTCCACTGAATGGTTTTAGCTCCTTTGTCGAAGATCAAGTGACCATATGTGTGTGGGTTCATTTCTGGGTCTTCGAGTCTATTCTATTGATCTACCTGCCTGTCACAGTACCAATACCATGCAGTTTTTATCACTACTGCTCTGTAGTACAGATTGAGGTCAGGGAGGCTGATTCCCCCAGAAGACCTTTTATTGTTGAGGATAGTTTTTGCTATCCTGGGTTTTTTGTTATTCCATATCAATTTGAGAATTGCTCTTTCTAGGTCTATGAAGAATTGAGTTGGGATTTTGATGGGGATAGCATTGAATCTGTATATTGCTTTTGGCAGGATGGCCATTTTAACTATGTTAATCCTGCCAATCCATGAGCATGGGAGATCTTTCCATCTTCTGAGGTCTTCTTTGATTTCTCTCTTCAGAGACTTGAAGTTCTTGTCATACAGATCTTTCACTTGTTTGGTTAGAGTCACACCAAGATATTTTATATTGTTTGTGACAACTGTGAAGGGTGTCATTTCCCTCATTTCTTTCTCAGCCTGTTTATCCTTCGAGTATAGGAAGGCTACTGATTTGCTTGAGTTAATTTTGTATCCAGCCACTTTGCTGAAGTTCTTTATGAGTTGTAGCAGATCTCTGGTGGAGATTTTTGAGTCACTTAAGTATACCATCATATCATCTGCAAATAGTGATATTTTGATTTCTTCCTTTCCAATTTGTATCCCTTTGACTTCTTTTTGTTGCCTGATTGCTCTATCTAGAACTTCAAGTACTCTATTGAATAGGTAGGGAGAGAGAGTGGAGCCTTGTCTAGTCCCTGATTTTAGTGGGATTGCTTCGAGTTTCTCTCCATTTAGTTTGATGTTGGCCACTGGTTTGCTGTATAAAGCTTTTACTAAGTTTAGGTATGCTCCTTGAATTCCTGATCTTTCCAAGACTTTTATCATGAAGGGATGTTGAATTTTGTCAAATGCTTTTTCAACATCTAGTGAGATGACCATGTGGTTTTTTACTTTGACTTTGTTTATGTAGTGGATTACATTGATGGATTTCTGGGTATTGAACCATCCCCACGTCCCTGGGATGAAGCCTATTTGATCGTGGTGAATGATCGTTGTGATGTGTTCTTGGATTCGTTTTACAAGAATTTTATTGAGTATTTTTGCATCGATATTCATCAGGGAAATTGGTCTGAAGTTTTCTTTTATTGTTGGGTCTTTGTGGGGCTTTGGTATCAGTGGAACTGTGGCCTCATAGAATGAATTGGGTAGTGTTCCTTTTGTTTCTATTTTATGGAATAGCTTGAAGAGTATTGGTATTAGGTCTTCTTTGAAGGTCTGATAGAATTCTGCACTGAACCCATCTGGTTCTGTGCTTTTTTAAAAAGAGTCATTTTAAAAAGTTGGGAGACTTTTAATGACTGCTTCTATTTCTTTAGGGGTTATGGGACTGTTTAGATGGTTTATCTGATCCTGATTTAACTTTGGTAATTGGTATCTGCCTAGAAACTTGTCCATTTCCTCCAGATTTTCCAATTTTGTTGCATATAGGATTTTGTAGTAGGATCTGATGATTTTTTAAATTTCCTCAGAGTCTGTTTTTATATCTTCGTTTTCATTTCTAATTTTGTTAACTTGGATACTGTCTCTGTGCCCTGTGGTTAGTCTGTCTAAGGGTTTATCTATCTTGTTGATTTTCTCAAAGAACCAGCTCTTCGTTTTGTTGATTCTTTGTATAGTCCTTTTAGTTTCCACTTGGTTGATCTCAGTCCTTAATTTGATTATTTCCTGCCTTCTACTCCTCTTGGGTGTATTAGCTTCTTTTTGTTCTAGAACTTTCAGATGTGCTATTAAGCTGTTAGTGTGTGCTCTCTCCAGTTTCTTTTTGGAGGCATTCAGAGCTATGAGTTTTCCTCTTAACACTGCTTTCATTGTGTCCCATAGGTTTGGGTAAGTTGTACTTTCATTTTCATTGAATTCTAGCAAGTCTTTAATTTCCTTCTTTATTTCTTCCTTGACCAAGTTATCATTAAGCAGAGCATTATTCAGCTTCCATGTGTATGTGGGCTTTCTGTTGTTGTTGTTGCCATTGAAGACCAAACTTAATTCATAGTGATTTGATAGGAGGCATGAGATTATTTCAATATTCTTATATCTGTTGAGGTTTGTTTTGTGACCAATTATATGATCAATTTTGGAGAAGGTACCATGAGGTGCTGAGAAGAAGGTATATTCTTTTGATGCAGGATGAAATGTTCTATAGATATCTGTTAAACCCATTTGGTTCATAGCATCTGTTAGTTTCACTGTGTCTATGTTTAGTTTATGTTTCCAAGATCTGTCCATTGTTGATAGTGGGATGTTGAAGTCTCCCACTATTATTGTGTGAGGTGCAATGTGTGCTTTGAGCTTTAGTAGAGTTTCTTTATGAAAGTGGGAGCTCTTGCATTCAGGGCATAGATGTTCAGAATTGAGAGTTCTTCTTGGTAGATTTTTCCTTTGATGAGTAAGAAGTGTCTTTCCTCATCCTTTTTGATGAGTTTTGGTTGAAAGTCAATTTTATCCGATATTAGAATGGCTACTCCAGCCTTTTTCTTGGGGCCATTTGCTTGGAAAATTGTTTTCCAGCCATTTACTCTGAGGTAGTGTTTGTCTTTAACACGGAGGTGCGTTTCCTGGATGCAGCAAAATGCTGGGTCCTGTTTATGGATCCAGTCTGTCAGTCTATGTCTTTTTATTGGGGAGTTGAGTCCATTGATGTTAAGAGATATTAAAGAATATTGATTGTTATTTCCTGTTATTTTTGATGTTGTTTATATCGTTTGTGTGGCTATCTTCTTTTGAGTTTGTTGAAAGATTACTTTCTTCCTTTTTCTTGAGTGTAGTTTCCCTCCTTGAGTTGGCGTTTCCCATGTATTATTCTTTGTAGGGCTGGGTTTGTGGAAACATTCTGTGCAAATTTGGATTTGTCATAGAATATTTTGGTTTCACCATCTATGACTATTGAGAGTTTTGCTGGGTATAGCAGCCTGGGCTGGCATTTGTGTTCTCTTAGGGTCCATATGAGATCTGCCCAGGATCTTTTAGCTTTCATAGTCTCTGGTGAAAAACCTGGTGTAATTCTGATAGGTCTGCCTTTATATTTTACTTGACCTTTTCCCCTTACTGCTTTTAATATTCTTTCCTTGTTTTGTGTATTTGGTGTTTTGACTATAATGTGACAGGAGGAATTTCTTTTCTGGTCCAGTCTATTTGGCATTCTGTAGGCTTTATTGCTTATTTATGCTCATCTCTTTCTTTAGGTTCGGGGAGTTTTCTTCTATAATTTTGTTGAAGATATTTACTGGTCCTTTAAGTTGGGTATCTTCACTCCTTCTATACCCATTATCCTCAGGTTCTGTCTTCTCATTGCATCCTGGATATCTTGGATGTTTTGGGTTGGGAGCTTTTTGCATTTTGTGTTTTCTTTGACTGTTTTCTATGGTATCTTCTGCACCTGAGATTCTCTCTTCCATCTCTTGTATTCTGTTGTTGATGCTTGCATTTATGACTCCTGATTTCTTTCCTATGTTCTCTAACTCCAGGGTTGTCTCCCTTTGTGATTTCTTTATTGTTTCTATTTCTGTTTTTAATTCCTGAATGGTTTTGTTCATTTGTTTGATTGTGTTTTCCTGTAATTCTGCCCATTTGGTTGTGTTTTCCTGTAATTCTTCAAGAGATTTTTCTGTGTCCCCTTTAAGGGTTTCCAGTTGTTTACCTGTGTTCTCTTGTATTTCTTTAAGGGAGTTATTCATTTCCTTCTTAAAATCTTCTATCATCCTCTTGATAAGTGATTTTAACTCTGAGTCTTCCTTTTTTGGTGTGTTGGGGTATCCAGGGCTAGCTGTGGTTGGAGAGCTGGGTTCAGACGAAGCCAAGTAGTCTTGGTTTCTGTTTCTTGTGTTCTTCTCCTTGCCTTTTGCCATCTGGTTATCTCTGGTGTTAGCTGGTCTTTCTCTCTCTGACTGTGGCTTGTCTTTCCTTCAAGCTCAGATGTCAATATTCCTGGGAGACCAGTTCTCTCTTCCAGCTGTTCTTCAGACCCTGTGTCTGGAGTCCTCCTGTTGCTGGCTCCTCAGTGTAAGTGGGCGGGTAGCTTTCTCCCTGTGCTGCTTGTATATGGAGGCCTGGTGGGCCATGCGGGTTTTCTGGCCACAGGTGGAAGCAAGGCAGGTTCTTACCCCCCACCCCCACCCCCTGCTTTTTCTCAGTCCCTGCCTCTGGAACCTGCCTTCCGCTGGCTCCTCAGCACAAGTGCTTGAGTTAATTTTGTATTGGCTACTTTGCTGAAGTTGTTTATCAGCTGTAGCAGATCTCTGGTTGAGTTTTTCAGGTCACTTAAGTATATCATCATATTATCTGCAAGTAGTGATATTTTGATTTCTTCCTTTCCAATTTGTATCCTTTTGACCACCTTTTGTTGTCTAATTGTTCTAGATAGAACTTCAAGTACTATATTGAATAGATAGGAAGAGAGAAATCAGCCTTGTCTAGTCTCTGATTTTAGTGGGATTCCTTCAAGTTTCCCTCCATTTAGTTTGATGTTGGCCACTGGTTTGCTGTATATTGCTTTTACTATGCTTGGGTATGCTCCTTGAATTCCTGATCTTTCCAAGACTTTTATCATGAAGGGATGTTGAATTTTGTCAAATGCTTTTTCAACATCTGGTGAGATCACCATGTGGTTTTTTTTCTTTGAGTTTGTTTATGTAGTGGATTACATTGATGGATTTCTGGGTATTGAACCATCCCCGCATCCCTGGGATGAAGCCTACTTGATTGTGGTGAATGATCGTTGTGATGTGTTCTTGGATTTGTTTTGCAAGAATTTTATTGAGTATTTTTGCATCGATATTCATCAGGGAAATTGGTCTGAAGTTTTCTTTTATTGTTGGGTCTTTGTGGGGCTTTGGTATCAGTGTAACTGTGGCCTCATAGAATGAATTGGGTAGTGTTCCTTTTGTTTCTATTTTATGGAATAGATTGAAGAGTAGTAGATTGGTATTAGGTCTTCTTTGAAGGTCTGATAGAATTCTGCACTGAACCCATCTGGTCCTGTGCTTTTTTAAAAAAGTCATTTTAAAAAGTTGGGAGACTTTTAATGACTGCTTCTTTTTCTTTAGGGGTTATGAGACTGTTTAGATGGTTTATCTGATCCTGGCATAACTTTGGTATTTGGTATCTGTCTAGAAACTTGTCCATTTCCTCCAGGTTTTCTAATTTTGTTGAGTATAGTCTTTGTAGTAGGATCTGATGACTTTTTTTTGAATTTCCTCAGAATCTGTTGTTATATCTCCCTTTTCATTTCTGATTTTGTTAATTTGGATACTGTCTGTCTCTGTGCCCTGTGGTTAGTCTGTCTAAGGGTTTATCTATCTTGCTGATTTTCTCAAAGAACCAGCTCCTGGTTTTGTTGATTCTTTGTATAGTTCTTTTAGTTTCTACTTGGTTGATTTCAGCCCTTAATTTGATCATTTCCTGCCTTCTATTCCTCTTGGGTGTATTAGCTTCTTTTTGTTCTAGAGCTTTCAGGTGTGCTGTTAAGCTGCTAGTATATGCTCTCTCCAGTTTCTTTTTGGAGGCACCCAGAGCTATGAGTTTTCCTCTTAACAGTGCTTTCATTGTGTCCTATAGGTTTGGGTATGTTTTACTTTCATTTTCATTAAATTCTAGGAAGCCTTTAATTTCTTTCTTTATTTCTTCCTTGACCAAGTTATCAGTGAGTAGAGCATTATTCAGCTTCCATGTGTATGTGGGCTTTCTGTTGTTGTTGTTGTTGATGTTGTTGTTGCCATTGAAGACCAGCCTTAATCCATAGTGATCTGATAGGAGGCATGGGATTATTTCAATCTTCTTTTATCTGTTGAGTTTGTTTTGTGACTATATGATCAATTTTGGAGAAGGTACCATGAGGTGCTGAGAAAAAGGTATGTTCTTTCCTTTAGGATGAAATGTTCTATAGATATCTCTTAACTCCATTTGGTTCATAACATCTGTTAGTTTCACTGTGTCTCTGTTTAGTTTCTGTTTCCAAAGATCTGTCCATTGATGATAGTGGGATTTTGAAGTTTCCCACTATTACTGTATGAGGCACAATGTGTGCTTTGAGCTTTAGTAAAATTTCTTTTATGAATATGGGAGCCCTTGCATTCAGGGCATAGATGTTCAGAATTGAGAGTTCTTCTTGGTAGATTTTTCCTTTGATGAGTATAAAGTGTCCTTCCTTACCTTTTTTGGTGACTTTTGGTTGAAAGTCAATTTTATCCAATATTAGAATGGCTACTCTAGCCTGTTTCTTGGGACCATTTGCCTGGAAAATTGTTTTCCAGCTTTTTACTTTGATATAGTGTTTGTCTTTCACATGGAGGTGTGTTTCCTGGATACAGCAAAATGCTGGGTCCTGTTTATGGATCCAGTCTGTCAGTCTATGTCTTTTTATTGGGGAATTGAGTCCATTGATGTTAAGAGATATTAAGGAATAGTGATTGTTGCTTCCTGTTATTTTCAATGTTATTTTTATGTTTGTGTGGCTATCTTCTTTTGAGTTTGTTGAAAGATTACTTTCCTTCTTTTTCTAGGGTGTAGTTTCTCTCCTTGAGTTGGCGTTTTCCATGTATTATTCTTTGTAGGGCTGGGTGTGTGGAAACATACTGTGCAAATTTGGTTTTGTCATGAATATTTTGGTTTTACCATCTATGATAATTGAGAGTTTTGCTGGGTATAGCAGCTTGCTTTGGCATATGTGTTCTCTTAGGGTCTCTATAAGATCTGCCCAGGATCTTCTAGCTTTCATTGTCTCTGGTGAGTAGTCTGGTGTAATTCTGATAGGTCTGCCTTTATATGTTACTTGACCTTTTCCCCTTACTGCTTTTAGTATTCTTTCCTTGTTTTGTGTATTTGGTGTTTTGACTATAATGTGACAGTTGGAATTTCTTTTCTGGTTCAATCTATTTGGAGTTCTGTAGGCTTCTTGTATATTTATGTTCATCTCTTTCTTTAGGTTAGGGAAGTTTTCTTCTATAATTTTGTTGAAGATATTTACTGGTCCTTTAAGTTGGGTATCTTCACTCTCTTCTATACCTATTATCGTCAGGTTCTGTCTTCTCATTGTATTCTGGATATCCTGGATGTTTTGGGTTAGGAACTTTTTGCATTTCGTGTGTTCTTTTACTGATGTGTCAATGTTTTCTATGGTATCTTCCTCACCTGAGATTCTCTCTTCTATCTCTTGTATTCTGTTAGTGATGCTTGCATCTATGACTCTGATCTATTTCCTAGGTTTTCTAGCTCCAGTGTTGTCTCCCTTTGTGATTTCTTTATTGTTTCTATTTTTAGTTCCTGGATGGTTTTGTTTATTTCCTTCGTCTGTTTGATTATGTTGTCCTGTAATTCTTTACCTGATTTTTGTGTTTCCTTGTTTAGGGGTTCTAGTTGTTTACCTGTGTTCTCTTGTATTTCTTTATGGGCGTTATTTATTTCCTTCTTAAAATCTTCTATCATCATCATGAGATGTGATTTTTAATCTGAGTCTTGATTTTCCTGTGTGTTGGGGTATCCAGGGCTTGCTGTGGTGGGAGAGCTGGGTTCTGATGATGCTAAGTAGCCTTGGTTTCTGTTCATTATGTTCTTGCCCTTGCCTTTCACCATCTGATTATTTCTGATGTTAGCTGGTCTTACTCTCTCTGACTGTGGCTTCTCCCTCCTGCAAGCCTTGGTGTCAATACTCCTTGAAGACCAGTTCTCTCTGAGAGAAATTTGAGTTTGGAGAGCTGTGGTACAGGATCAGCTCTGGGGTGCAGACAGAAACCAGAAGGATCTTGTCCCCAGCTGTCCCTTGGTTCCTGTGTCCTGATGGCTCTGCAAGGGTCCCTCTTGATCCAGTGAATTTGAACAAAAGTGGTGATCTTGCCTGTGCTTGAAGGTGTGTCAGCACTCATGGGATACCAGCTCTCTCTTGGCACTATTTGAGTAAGTAGCCCTGTCTCACAGGATGTGCTCCCTGGCCACCGAAAGAAACCAGAAGACCTTTCCTCAGTCCCTGTGTTCTGGGGATTACAGGTGTGTCCCTCTGAGCAGACAGGCTTGCCCACACTCCTGGGAATCTAGCTTTCTCCCGGCACTATTTGGCTATGGAGCTCTGATGGCCCAGGCAGAGGTCTCCAGCCACAGATGGAAACTGGAAGGCTCCTGTCCCCAGCTGTTCCTCAGTCCCTGTGTCCCAAGAATTCTGGGCAAGTCCTGCTGAGCAGTGTTGTTCATTTTACCTCCACTCATGGGCTTTTCCACACTCCTGGGAGGCTAGCTTTCTCCCAGCTATTTGACTATGGATCCCTGCTGGCCCAGGCAGAGGTCTCCCAACACTGATGGAAACCGGAAGGCTCCTGTAGTCAGTTAACATTTTGTTGTTGTAAAACTTGGGTACTTACCAAAGAAGAAACATAAAGGGGCAAAGATTTACTTTCGTTCATGGTTTTGGAGATTTTAGACCATGATTGTTTGGCTCCTTGGCTTTGGGTCTGAGTCAGGAAAGAACATCATGGTGATGGAAGATATTGTTCACCTCATGATAGTCGGGAAGCAGAGTGTGAGAAAGAACGGTATTGGGGACAATAGCTACCTTTTAAGGTGCATGTCTAAGTGACCTATTTTTTTCAAACACACCTACCTTTTAATAGTCTGTGAGTTCATCATGCATCAATAGATTAACTCACTGTTGTGTGACTTTTCCTGGGGAGATTTAGACAAATGTCTGTTTGCTCCAGATAGGGCACCAAGGGCAGATCAGAGAAATGTATCCACCTAAGTATAGATTACTTAAACAGTGAATTCATTGGGGTTACTTGCAAAAAGGATAGGTGAAGTGTTATTTATAGGAACATGAGTGGCTCATAGTCAATTACCTCACCAAAAGACCACCTCATCATGGATGAGATCCCTGGAGTTCCCTGTATGACTTACAGGCACTTTCACTGAACAGAATCTCCCCTCCAAACCAATTGTTACTACTTACACAACCTTGAGGAGTGGGCTTTGTGAGTCCTGTAAGTTTCAGGAGCTTCCTAAGCCTTGTGAGTTTTATTTCTTAGGTCTTATATATTTAATGTACTTCCAAAGTCTTGAGAACCTACCCATAGGATGGATTTTAGTTTGTAGGAAATAACTTCACAACATCTATTGATGAGCCAGCACATTGTGTTTCAGTTACTCCTCTAAAGCTCAGCATTTGGGGAGCGTTCCTTTAATTTGCAAGCCCTGGGAGACAAATTTAAGATTTAAACTATAACAGTTATGTTTCTCTGATGGCCTGATCTGAAAATCACAGATGCATGGTTGACTGCATCCTTGTTAGAGGCCTTATGGCTCTGTGATGGTTAGTGTTAACAGTCAACCTTACCGAATCTAGGATTATCTGGGAGATAGGCCTCTAGGCATGCCTGTGGGAGAATATCTTGATTATGTTGATTGAGATGGGAAGACCCACCCATGCTAGATTTTGTCACAGGAGGGTCTGAACTGTGGGCCAGCTGCCCTGATGTCTGGGTTCTTTCTAAAGGTGAATGGGGAATTGAAGGACTGGGAACAAAAACAGGAAAGACTCAGAGAAGGTCAAAACAGGCATTAAGGGAAGCAGAAAGCACCTTGTTGGGAAAGGGGTATCTCTAAAACTGGAAGGCCAAGTGGTCTCTGAGCCCATCTTTTGATAGGCTCTGCAGACCATTTCTCCCTTTGATCCCCTTTCTCACATTTTGTTTCCTCACTACAGACAGAAATTACCTCACACAAGTTGGTATTGTTTGACTGGAATAGTCAGAAAAACATGTTATTGTGCAAAGAATGGCCTTCACTTGATAGATGGCTTTGGTTGAGGGAGGCTTTGTTTTATAAACCCAGTTGTCTTAGTTAGGGTTTCGTTGCTGTGAAGAGACACCATGATCATGGCAACTCTTATACAAAGGAAAATATTTAATTGGGGCTGGCTTACAGTTTCAGAGGTTTAGTCCATTATTGTCATGATGGGAGCATGGCTTGCTGGAGGAGCTGAGAGTTCTGCATCTTGATCCATAGGCAGCAGGGGAGACTGTGCCACACTGGCCAGACGTGAGCATATGAGACCTCAAACTCTACTCCCACATTGACACATCTCCTCTAATAAGGCCACATCTACTCCAACAAGGTCACACCTCCTAATAGGGCCACTCCCTATGATTCAAGCATTCAAATACACGAGTCTATGGAAGCCATTTCTATTCAAACCACCATACCACTCTATATGTTGTATGGGAAGATTATCTCTTTCCCACAGCAGTGGGTGGGAAGGATGATACTTCTTTTGTGTGGAAAATTATTTCTCTTTCTTTGATCCCTTTCTTGACTGCCTTCTTCCTTACTAAGAGTTATCTCTTGACAGATGGCCCCTCCCCTGACTGGGACACTGGACTATATAGAAGCAGAAAGCAAAGTTGAGCACACGTGTGCTTCATTGCTCTCTTCTTCTGATGATGGATGTGCTATGACTGCCTGATGCTCTGACCTCTGCCACCAAGGCAGCATGCACAACCATGAACCATGAAATCAAGTTAGCCCTTTCTCCCTTCAGTTGCTTTTGTCAGGGTACCTTATCACAGCACCAGGAAAAGTAAGATAGGGTCTGTGGGAGAGATCATGAGGATAGTAGAGACATTGGTCCAGAGTCCTAAACTCAGTGAACTGGGGCCAATTGGTGCCAACCCTGGGGTCTGCTAAATGAAAAACGGGTCACCTACTTTAGCTTAGGTTTCTGTACTTTGCTTCCTCGAGTACAATCCATGCATTTCAAGATTGCCAGGAGGATGTACGATAATAAAGATGACCCACACATACTTGATACCTGGTGTGCTGGATAGCTTTAAAATGAACTTGACACAAGCTAAAGTCACTTGAGGGGAAACCTCAATTAAGAAAATGCTTACATAGGATCTGGCTGCAGGCAAGCCTGTAGTACATTTTCTTAATTAGTGATTGATGGAGGAGGGTTCAGCCCATTGTGGGAGGGTCCATCCCTGGGCTGCTGGTCACAGATTCTATAAAGAAAACAAGCTGAGCAAACCATAGAGAGCAAGCCAGTAAGCCACACCCCTCCACGGCCTCTGCTTCAGTTCCTGCCTCCAGGTTCCTGCCTGCTTTAGTTTCCGTCCTGACTTCCTTCAATGATGAACTACAATTTGCAAATGTAAGCCAAATAAACCCTTTCCTCCTCATCTTGCTTTTGGTCATGGTGTTTCATTGTAGCAATGCTAACCCTTACTGAGACACTTGGTCAATAGTGCTGTTTCCTATTATCAAAGAGAATCTTAACCTTCCAATGTTTCTAGAAGTTACTTCCTGTTTTCCAAGAGGACCAATAATTCTTAAGGAAGAGATTTTCAGGGCTTGTAGTAGTTTGGCTTTTTCCTTTGTGTATCACATGACCTTTGCCATTTCCAGCAGAAATTGCTGTGTGGACTCCCAGAATACTTGGCTCTGCAGTCATGGCAACAAAATAAACAGTCCACGGTTGTTGGCTGTTCACACCATTTAAGCACCAGGGACCTGGATTCCCTTTGTAAACTTGGTAAACCCTTAAGGCAGGTAAGTCCCTACGCCCATCTGGGAGCTCCAGCAACCAGTTCCCTCTCCCAGATCTCCCTGTCATAAAGGTGTTTCCAGACTCTGTAACTGTCATAAAGATCATCTCCAGCCCCTCAATAGGACCCTCCTCAGATTATGCTAATTTTAGGTGAAAAGTCTGAACAGGAAAACCTACCAAACCTCGAGCTCCTTCAAGCTCAGGACTTGAAATTCCACCAATCCTCACTCTGGAAATCTCTGCCCCAGAAATCCCCCTCCCCCAAGAAACCCAATAAAAATGCTGTGTCTGCTCAGTTCTCTGCAGAGGCAGCCATTCCTGGGTTTGTCCCTTCACAACCTGGACCCTTTCAATAAATCTCTTTTAAGAGATTTGCTGCCTGATGTGACTCTCTTGTTGGAAGAAGCCAAGAAGCAGTGAAGAGAAGAGGGGAAGAAGGGAAGAAGTGGAGGAGGGCTGAGGCTCCTGAGTCCTCAGCTCAGCTGGGGGTCCCCTCTCCTGGGAGCTACAATGCCTCTGCTGAGGAGGCTTCTTCTCAGAGGCGTGTGGCTCCTGGGCTCCCGTGTCTCAGGATACCCTTCCTTTAGGACACTGTCCTACCCTCAGAGCTGTGTGGTTTCTGGGCTTCTTTGTCCCAAGACACCATCCTTTCCAAGCAGGAAAGCAACAGTGGTAATGATAATGGAGCTGTTAATTTTCCCTAGTGGCAGTGGGAGTGAGGGAGTCACAGGATCCTTTCTGGAATTTAGGCCATTTCTTGTTCTTTAGGTCTTCGGGGCTGTTGGAATATTTAGGTGAGGGTTAGAGTGCAGGTGGGACTTCCATAAGCTTCTGTGAGGTCATCCCCTATGTTAGAATGACATTATTTTTGGAGACACTGGTGCCTTTGAGTCAATGATCCTGTGAGTGATCTCAATGACTGAGATTACTCATTGGTTCATCTGGTTGAGCTTGGATGGACTCTTTCCTCTGGTCTGCACACCTTATCTGGGATAAATAGAGAGTTCTTCACATGTCCCCAAGGGCAAGTCATACAGCAAGGGCATTTCCAAATGTCCCTGTGGTGGGATGGTTATTTTTCTTCCCTAACTAGTAGCAGGTGTTTGGCTGTGTCCATTAAAAGCCATTTCATGTTCCCTCTGACAAACGAGTTTTTTATTTAGTGGTGTAGGATCAATAACACAGTACTTCATGCGAACTATTAAAATGGAAAATGTCTGCGGGGCTGACAGTTGTAGTATTGATACTTACTAAACAATAAATTACACCAAACAAAATGGGGGCAACTGGCCTTATAAATGGTGTGTGTGTGTGTGTGTGTGTGTGTGTTGGGGTCATGTCTGGCTTTGTTATAAGCAGCAGCTGGAGTTTTCTGGGGCATTTGGAAAAGCAGCTGATGGAGCCTGGGCATCGTTCCATTTGGAGTGGGTATGTGGTTGCTTGGCTGTCTCTGTGCTTCTGGGCTACTTGAGACCTACTTGGTCTTTATGCAGGAGGTCCTGATGGGGAAATGTCTCTCCCAATAGTAGAGTCCATCCCTTAACGAGGCTGACCATTTTCCTGCCCTATGTTTGGTGGCCATCAGTTCTGACTATTGCACAGCAAGGAATGCTGGGATTTCAGCTTATAATTTCTTTAAAAAGAATTTATTTTCTTTGTAATTTTGTATTTAAAAATATGTTTGTAAGCCAGGTAGTGGTGGTAGTGCATGCCTTTAATTCCAGCTCTTGGGAGGCAGAGGCAGGCAGATCTCTGTGAGTTCAAGGCTAGCCTGGTCTAGTGAGAGGCAAGTTCAGGACAGCCAGCTCTATATAGAGCAGCTCTGATTTGAAAACACCACCACCACCAACAGTCCATATGTGTGTATATGCACACATGCATACAGGTACCTGTAGAAGCTGGAAGAAGGTGTTGAGGGTCCTAGTGCTGGAGTTAAAGGCAGCTGTGAGCACCAGACTTGGGTTCACTGCAATGCTCACTTCAGGCCTGGTTTTAGCTCTTTATTAGGATGTCGGGAACCAGAAATTGATATGGCTGTGGCACTGCCCCCAAAGGAGTGAACTCAGGATGGGATCTCGTTGGGAAAGCACCTGGGAAGTAGAATTTGTGGCATTGCCCCAACGATGGTGATTAAGTATAGACACCCTCTTGTGTGTGTTGTGTATGCATGTGTGTAGAAGCACATGTGTATAAATGTGTATGTTGGTGCCCACACTCATGTGTGTGTGTGTGCGCGCGCACACACAAGAGTGTGCGTGCATAGGAAGCCAGGGGAGGACATTGGTTATCTTCTATCACTCTCTGCCTTATTTTCTTGAGACAGAGCTTCTAATTCAAGCTGGAGCACGCCATTTTCATCTATACTGTTAGCCAGAAAACCCTAGCAATCTGCATGTCTTCAGCTCCACAGATCTGGGCTTGCAGGTATGTATGACTTCACCCGGCTTTAGATGTGGGTACTGCACATCTTAACACAGGTTGCCATGCCTGCTTGTCATGTGCTTGTATCCACTGAGCCATCTCTCCAGGTCCCAGTATGGAGACTCTTCGTGGGAGGCACTGGACATCACTTAGAGGCACCTGTGCAAGAAGGAGGCAGATTCCACCATGTAATACAGCTCTCCTTCTCTGAGGAGGAGGGGAGGCGGTAATGGCAGGAGGGATTGTGTGAGGGCAGAATTGGGAAGAGAGGAGGGAGGGGCTGCAATTGGGATGTAAAGTGAAAAAAAACCCTTGTTCTTAAATTTTTAAATTTGTGTGTGTGTGTGTGTGTGTGTGTGTGTTGTATATTCTTGAGTGTAGTTGCCTATGAAGATACTTGAAGAGGGCATTGGGTTCTGTGGACTTAGAGGTGGTTGTCTAGATAGTTATGTCTGGACATGTGTGCCAGGAACTGAACTTAAGCCCTCTGCAACAGCACCATGTGCTCTTAATCCCTGAACCATTTCTCTTTGCTTCCAAACTTATATTTTGCAATGCTTTGTCTTTTGAAGGAGTTGTTATCCACATCAGCCAATAGTATCACAGAAGATAAATCTTAGATTAAAGAGGTTGTCTGTTGATTCGGAGGAGACAGCTTCATAAGTAAATTCCTTACTGTGTGTGATGGTGGCTAACCTGGGAAGAGAGTCACAATCATGGGTTGTCTAGATCAGACTGGCCAGTGGGCATGGCTATGGGAGATTAAGTTCATTGATACAAGAAGACCTGACCCACTGTGGGTGGCACCATTTTCTAGGCAGAGTTTCTGAACTGTGTAAAAGTGGAGAAATCAAGATGAGTATAAGTAAGCAAGCACCCAAATATGCATTCATTCATTTCTCTTTGCTGTTGACTGGGTGTGTGATGTACCTAGCTCTTTCCAGTTCGTGTCTTGACTCCCTTACAATAATTGACTTTATTCTGGACTTCTGAGCTGAAATAAACCTTTTATTCCCTGTGTTGTTTTTGGTAAGGGTATTTTATCATAGCAACAGAAATGAAAGTAGAATGCCATCTAAGCATGAGGAACTGAGTTTAATCAGCAGTACCCATGTTTTTAAAAAGCCATTGCGTATGTGCTTATAGCTCTAGCACTGGGGAGGTGGAGATGGGTGGGTCCTTGGAACATGATGGACAGGCAGCTTAATCTACTTAGCAACTCCAGACCAGTGAGAAATTCTACCTTAAAACCCAAAGTAGTTGTTTCCTCAAGAATGACAAAATTCACACACATGCATACACATGAACATGTATATGTAAATATTCACATATGAAACTTATAAAAATATTTATTATCTTATATATATAAGTGCTTTTCTCAAGTGTATGTCTGTGCATCACCTGTGTGCCCAGTGTCCATGAAGGACAGAAGAGGCCATTGGATCCCTAGAACTGGAGTTATGAACTGTTGTGAGCTGCTAATGTAGATGCTGAGAATCAAACCGAGGTCCTCTGGAAAAATAAATTTTCTTAACTGCTGAGCCATTTCTCCAGGTTTACATAACACATGAAACTTGTTCTTGTAAGCCCCACATTTGGCAGTGGTTTGTTCAATAGCAATTCATATTCAAAGCAATGTTAACAAAGAAAGTATGGCTTAAAGAATAATGTCTGCTAATGGATGGAAGAGAATGAGAAGGAGGTTACAAAGTGAAGCTGACCATTGCAGATACAGGCTTTTGTTTAAAAAATACTTATTTTTTAACTCATGTGTATAGGTGTGTGTGTGTGTGTGTGTGTGTGCATGTGTGTATGTGTGTACACATGTGTGAGGATACTTGAGGAGGCCAGAAGAAGGATTCCCTGCAGCTGGACTTACCAGTGGCTGTGAGCTTCTTAATTCTCATTCCCTTTGCAAGAACAGCAAGTGCTCTTAGCCACTCAACATCTCTGCAGCCTCAGCACTTGCCTTCTTAGGAAAGATCTTGTTTCAAGTAAATCATTTATGCTTTGTAAGTAACTCCTCACCCACGCTCATTGTAAGGAACCTCAATAAACTCATTGATTGACCAGGCTAGACTAGGATGGGATTGTACTTTGTTCTGTCTGTGTGTCCTCTGTATCTGGGATGCACAGGTATTTCCTAACATCTCTCCTGGGAAAGTCTCACACCAGCTTCCTGGACAGGAAATGAGTCCTCTGAATTTGTTCCAGCTCCCAGGTGACTAGCTCAGTGTTAGCTGAAATGCTCACCTCTGAAGTCTTAACTGACTTTTGATATAGGCTTTTAGGGGAAAATGCTAATTTTACAGAACTTTGCGATAGACTGGTGTGGTAGCTGCTCATCTAGCCTACCTTGAGTGGAATACAGTTTGAAGAATCTCTTTTACATTTGTTAAATTATTTGTGCCTGTATATGTGTATGGGCACACATGTGCCATGGCTTGCATGTGGAAGTCAGAGGACAACTTGCAGAAGTTGGTTTCTCCCTCTCCTTTGTGAGACCTGAGGATTGAACTCAGGATGTCATACTTGGCCTTTACTTGTTGAGCCATGTGAATAGCACTAGAAGCATTAAAACTCTCTGTCTCCCTCTCCCCCCCCCTCTGTGTGTGTGTGTTTGCATGTGCCATAATGTGTATTGGAGATCAGAAGACAATCTCAGGCATTTGCCTTCCATGTTGTCTGAAACACCATATACCAAGTTAGTTGGTCTGTAAGCATCTGGAGATTTTGTCTCTGCCTCTCACCTCAAAACAGGAGTGCTGGCATTATCGACATGCACACTGCTGTATCTGGTTTTATGAGAGCTCTGGGTGCGGAGCTCAGCTCCTCATGCTTGTTCTAGTTCTTTACCCATTTAGACATCACTCCAGGCCACAAATGGAAGAAAGTGAATGAAGCCCAACATCATAGGCGGGAGGGGATCACAGCTGTTATCCCATCACTTGAGAGGCAGAGGCAGGAGGATTGCTACAAGTCTGAGAACAGCCAACACTAGTGATACCCTGACTCAATGAAGAAAACAATAACAGCAAAACAAAACCTAAACTAGAAAACGGGGTGATTTCATACCCATAGGGATAATTGCATTGAGAAGCTACCATCACCACATGTTCATTACCATCACCATCCGAGGATTGCTCTTCTACCTTCTGCCTCTCCCAGCCTCCACTCCACTGGCAAAACCCAGAGACTCTCCTGCAGAATTGGGCTTAATGTCTCCCATTCATTCCCTAAGTGTTGGGAAGGATAATTGGGAGGTAATTGCATTACTACACACATCGTAGTTAACCTTCTATTTTGGCTTTTAATGTGCATATCTTTGCTCCAGGAGTACATTAAGGATGATTATAGGCAGTTCCCTGCCAGATCCAGGAAAGGCCTTTGCAATGAGGACAACAGCCTACCAGGAAGGATGTCTTAACAGAACTGAGCTTGAACTAGATCCCAAAAGGTAAATGAATGAAAGTCAACTTGACATGAACTTTGGCCAAGTAGAGCTGGAGATAGGAATGAGATAAAAAGCCTTTCTTTTCTTAAATTTTTAAATTATGTTTCTTGTCTCTGTCTCTGTGTCTGTCTGTCTGTCTCTCTCTCTCTCTCTGTCTTTGTGTGTGTATGTATGAGTAGGGTGCTCAAAGAAGCTAGAATATGATGTTGTATCCTCCGAATCTGGAGTTTTAGGTGGCAGTTAGCTCCCCAAAGTGGATACTGGGAAATACTGGGAATGAATATTGTCTTTTTTTCCCCAGAAGATCAAATGCTTTTAACTACAGAGCCATCTTTGCAGTCCTTCATCTCCTCCCCCAATATATTTGAGGCAGAGTCTGTAGTAGTCTAGGCTAGCTTCCAATTACTAGGTAGCCAAGGTGAGCTCCTGATTCTTTTGCTTGTATTTCCTGAGTTCTGGATATGCACTACCAGTAAAACATTTGCTAGAATCCCCCAGTAAGGTGCTAGTGATATGGCTCAGATGTGGAGCACCTGCTTAGAATCTCTCAGCTGGGGTTCTGAGGATGTGACTGAGTGGTAGAACACTTTTAAGAACAGCCCAATGAAGGACTTTTGGTATGCATGGCTCAGTGGGGCCCTGGGCTCTAACCTCAACCCCCCCACCTCCCACACTACTCAGTTATCAATACTGCTGAAACAGAGAATATTTTCTATACACTCTCTTACTGCCCTTTCTAATGTGTCCAGTATTAATTTTCTTGATAGCCAGTAGCAAATGAAGAATGGACTTCTCCATCGATAATCAGTGATTCACCTCCATTATTTTCCATCTCCCATTGTACTTCAAGCTGAGAGGACATTTATTTCTTCTCTGACCAAGAACTTGGTCAGCAAGATGGAGGATCTATTGTCAACTAGGGTTCACCACCACCTAAGATAGATCTCTCTATGTAGCCCAGGGTGGCTGCTTCCATATCTTATAAGTAAAGTTTTTATTAATACTTTGAGAATTTTATAGAATGTATTTTGATCATGTCCATGTCTTCCTTTAACATCTCCCAGATCTACTTCCACTTTCTTACCTACATAACCCCATGTCCTCTGTTTTGTTTTTTAAAACCCATTGAATCCAATTTATCCTGCCCAAATCTTGTTAGACATAAGGACAGCTCTGGAGTCCTGATTGATACAGCAGGGGTCTCATGCTTAAAGAATACTCTCTTTCTTAGGAGCTATCAATTGTCAATAGCACCTCCATTAGGGAGGGAACTTCATACCCACCTACACTTTCCACATTGAGTTTTTGTCTGCCTTGAGCTTACACTGGTCTTATGCACACTGACTCAACCACTGTGAGTTCATAAGTGCATCTGCCCTGTGGTGTAACACTGTTTCAGTGTAGTCATTCACCACTGCCAGTTCTTACAGTCTTTCTGCCCTCTCTTCCATGACCATGGACCTTGATCTTGGGAGGAGGATATGATATAAATGTACCATTTTGTGATTACTTTGACAGCACACACACACACTAAAATTAGAACAATACAGAGACTAACATGGCCCCTGAGTAAGGATGACACTCAGATTCATGAATCATTCCATACTTTTCCCCTAACCTTGAAATTATCTCCAACTGATATTCACTTGCAAATGATAAATAAATTTTCTCCAAAGGGAGTCTCACTGGGAAAACAAACAACTCTTAAGGGTAGGCCCTATGCCCAGCAATAGATGGCTAACACAGAACAAACTCAACGACATCTTTGGAGGTTCTTTGTTCCATAATGTTGAGTCAAGACATTTATTTACTTATTTACTTACTTACCATACAGGTCTTTTGTGTACATATCATGGCTTCCATTTTTGTGTTTTTGTAGGATTTCTGTGTGTGAACATGTGTGTTTCTGCATGTATAGGAAAGTATATTGGGAGAAACTGGGAGGACTGGGAGTGGGGAAATTGTAATTAGAATATATTGTATAAAACATTTTCAATTAAAAAGAGAATTACATTCTTAGAAGCATTTTAAATATGATTCAGTTTTTTCAAAACAAAGATCGTGGGGCAGTTCCATTGGATTACAATATAATTAAACTTATAGTGTTTTCTAGTTGTAGTTTTTATTTAATAGTGATTCTGTTTTTTCCAACATTGTCTATTTTTCCAATGATATCATATTTAATGTCTTTTCATCACTTTTGCCTATTTATAAAATATTTTCTTCGCTGAAACAAAAATTTCCCATTTAAGGATGAGCATTCTATATCCTCTTGTTCTCTGCAGGTCGACCAGCTGTGGGTTTCCATGTTAGTTGCTGTTTACTACAAGAATAAGCTTCTTTGATGAGGGCTGAGAGAAGCATTAGTATATGGGTATACCAGTGAGATGTTTGGAACTGGTTTAATACTATGATAATTTAGCAGAGTAATGGTGGTAGGTTGTTCCCTAGGGTCTATAACATATCTGTGCATGGGGTTGTTTGACCCCAAACAACCAAATGTTGTTTTCATCTTATGAAGCATTTCTTAAATCCAATCAGAAAGTGTGTGGTCACTCCTATAACATCTGTACCACCATTGTATCAGCAGGCATATCTCACCGGGCCAGTTATTGTAACTCACAAGGATTCATGCTGAGAGAGACTAATGATGACTTTTCTCCTCTAGTAGCACAGCACCTTCCAACACTATGAAAAGCCAGCTAATATGGATCAAGCTTCCAGGTTAACACCAGCTTTATTTCTCTACATTCTATGATTCAAGTATATGGCATCTTCAGCAATAGGGTCTTATTGTGATATTCTGGAGGGTAGCTGATAGCATCAACAATAGCCTATTGGAACCCTACTGGCCAACAAGCCCAATAGAAACAATCCATTCTCAGCCCTGGGCTTTTTCTAGTAGAGGCATTGTTGCCCTGTTATAGGGTAATTCAATTTAAACTCTTTTTATATGTGTATATCTATATTTTAGGAAACTTCTATAGTAGTAGGTCCCCATATAACTTTTCTAAAGCTCTTTAGTGATAGTTATCCCATCCCATGCATTTCTTCCTTTACTCTTTCCTCCCACCCCTACCCCATATCAACTATTTTCCATGACCCCCTCTTCCCTATTTAGATTACTATGTCTTCTACCTCCTCTCTGTTGAAAACCCTCATCCCTCAGTCCCATGTCTTTTACTAGTTACCTGATTTTCTTATAGCTCAGACCAGTTGTTTGTTAAAGGCCCTAGAGATATTGATGAAGATTAATGATGCTGCAAATAGGTATTTAAAATAATTAAAAAAATAAGATGAAAACATGGTTGTGGGAGAATCTTCAGCAGGTTAATAAATGAGGTGTTGGAAGGCAAGTGCCTCCAAGATTATTTTAGCAATTATCGGGAAGCGTTTTGCCACAAACAAAATAAATCTGTAATCAGAAAATAATTTGTAATCAGCTTTGCAAGTCAAATGGGCTCTCCCAGTCATCAAAGGCAGCTTGAGAATTAAATGATCCAGTCAAGAATGATACTTCTAGGGGATAAATGGTCAGGACAGATTGTCCAGGCAATTAGTCAATAGTAAAGTGCTGGGCTGTGTGAGAAAGTTCTCTAAGGCCGAGCCTGCTTGTGTTGCCAGCCAGAAGTGATCCAACAGGGAGGATATTGCAGGAAGTGACCCTGCCCCTTGAAGAAGCTGTCTAACCACACCAGGATCAGAAAGAACTCTGTGATGAATGCTTCCTGGAATTCAGCAAATATACACAGGAAAAACTTTGCAAGCATGCTGTAAGGGGTTGGGAATATGGCTTGGTAGTAGAATGTTTGCCTAGGGTTTCCCAGTGAGCGGTTGGAGTATGGCTCAGCTCTAGAACACTTACCTAAAATCCTTGTTTCTAACATCTCACAAAGCTGAATTACCTGGATGATGCTTCCTAAGCCTTCTTTAAAGATACTGAGAGAATGGTAGGAAGAGTATAAATGTCCCGACCTGCAGGACTTATTTGCGAGGATCGAGGAGGACTAAGCCTGAAAGAAAAACGGGCAAGAGAGAGAAGGGAGGCTAGGCAAAGTTCCGTCTAGTCTCACTTTATTTTTTACACACGTTTGCTTTTAAAGAAAAAGGAATGTAGAGGGGAGGGGAAAGGAGGCTTATGGCCCCCCTGCTGTCTTGGTTTAACAAGCCAGACCATCCAGTGTCAAACTGTTTTATGATCAGTCTATTTCCAGGAGGTGGGAAGGACAGTTTAGTCTTGAGGAAACAC
>JADRCH010000207.1:2689596-2700132 GCA_019843965.1 Rhynchomys soricoides | reverse complement strand
CCCAGGCAGATTCCAAGGAGGGTGTTAGGGCCTGGCTCCTAACATATAAAATAAGACCTGACCATTCTCCAGAAGCCCAGCCCAAGTGACCAAGACCTCAGTGAACAGAAAAAGTGTCCCCCCCCCCAAGAGCAGACATGATTTTGACACATCATGTGGATTACTCTTTATGCACAGCTAACAAATGTTTTTAGGTGCTTCCAAGAACATTTTCTTAGCTCTAGTTAGCTTTAACTGCCAACTTTACACAGCCTAGAGTCATATAATAAAAGCAAGTCTCAACTGAGGAATTGTCTAGACCATATTAGCCTGTAAGCATTTCTGTGGAGAACTGCCTTGACTGTTATTTGAGGTTCCAGTCCACTGTGGGTGCCACCATTCCCTAGGCTGGTGGTCCTGGGTTGTATAAGAAAGCCAGATAATCCTGAACTTGCTTGTATGACTTTCCCCCAATATTTAAGCTTTAAGCTCCTCCTTGAATTCTTGCCCAAATGTCTCTCAGTGGTGGACTATGACCTGGAATTTTAAGGGAATAAACTCTTTCTTCCTCTAAGTTACTTTTGGTTGTGATATTTGTCAGAGCAACAGAATGGAACAAGAACAGTCTTCAAGCATGCTTTGATATCTTTGGAGACCAAAATAAAGGTTGAGAGTGGTTTCTGTAGATGAGCAGTCACTCAGGGAGACTTCATGGAGAAGCAAGTTATCAATAATTTCCCTAAATGTAGCTGTTGATCATATTCAACTCTAAGGAAGCAAAATGAGCACGGCTCTACCAGTCAGTTTTCTTTTTCATCTGTAGATAAGACAGACAATGCAAATCAAAGGTGACGTCTGGGCTGGTGAGATGTTCAGTTGGTAAAGTGTGTGTTTTGCAAACTTGAGAACCTGAGTTCAAGCCCCTAAATCCATGTAAAAACCTGGACACAGTGATGTGCACATGTAATCCTATAGCTGGAGAGGTAGAGACAGAGAATTCCTAGGGATTTGTTGTCAGCCAACCTAACGTAATGGGCAAGCCTCCAATCCCAGTGAGAGACCCTGCCTCAAAATTCAAGGTGAATGGCACCTGAGGAATGACACCTGAGGTGTTGACCTCTGACTTCTGGTCTCCACCCACGGCACACACATGTACCCACAACTGCACACACACATGCACCCCAGATTAATTAACACCACAAGACAGTGTATTCCCAGAAATTCATAGTATGCAGACTAAAGCCTTTAATTTTAAAGACTTATTTTATAAATTATAAAACAATTTATTTTATGTGGATGAGTGTTTGTCTGTGTCATGTGAGTGCCTGGTGTCCACCAAAGTCAGAAAAGGACTTTGGATACTCTGGGATTGAAGTAGATGGATGTGAGCCACCGTGTGGATGCTGAGACCTGAACCCAGGTCATCTGTAAGAACACCAAGTACCCTTCACTGCTGAGCCATCTCCTCAGTCCCAACCCAAGAAGACTTTGAAGGCAGCTCTTCTCAGTACAATTAGATGGTGGACAGCAGGTTGCTACTTACACATTCACTAACATTTTCTCCCCCAATGTCTTAAATATTTTGAGCACTTGCTTAGGCTGCACAGATCCAAGAAATAAAATAGAATTATTTTAATAAAGGTGATTCTGAGATGTGCCCCTGTGATTTAGAAAGCCCATTTTATGGTGTGTGTCAGAACAGGAAATAATGAATTTGGAAAGTCTTTGCTCTCTGGCTGAGGCTTCATTAATGATATTAGAATATTAAATATAATGGTCTTTCACATTCATTATCCTCGTGTTTGCTTGGAGCCCTTGTCTTCATGGAAGAACTGTGTCCAAGGCTGTCAATGATTAAGTGGATAAGATTGAACATGGAAGGCATGATCTCGGAGCTGGCTGTTTGCTTTGGATCTTAGTCACTACTTGGATGTCCCTTCCCTCCCTTATTTCATTTTGAAAGGCTAACATCATTTATTAACTTTATTACTTTGACAGGTCAGAATTTATGTTCTACCCCAAGTCAATAAAAGCTAACTCATTCTCTGGTGCATTAGACCTAATTCCTCTCATCCAGCTCCATTTTGGTGCTCACAGCCCATAACCATTTATTAATGGATTTCAAAATAAGGGAGAGGAAGAGTTTTCAGGTTCACGTCACGGAGAAACGGATTGCTCCCGTTTGATCATTACCCACTCTAGGTGTGTATCCAGTGCTCTTACTTTACTCCACATGTAAAAACAAGGATATATTTATTAAGAAAAAAACAGATGAGGTTTGAGGTTTCAGGTATGCAATCCTAGTGTTTTGAATATAGAGGCAGGAGGATCTTGAGCTTAAGGTTATTTGTGGTTGCATATCAAATTTCAGGTTAGCCTGGGCTACATGAGACCCTATCTTAAAACAGCAACAGTACCACCACCACCACCACTACCACCACCACCATCACCACCACCACCACCACCACCACCACCAGCAGCAGCAGCAGCAGCAGCATCACATCTACCACCACCACCACCACCACCATCAAAATCCACACATGATGAGCATAGTAACTCACAGCTATAATCCCAGGACTAAAGAGGCTGAGGGATGAAGACCATGAATTTGAATCAGTTTGGGCTTACATAGTGGTACTCTATCTCAAATAAAACAAAATAAGATACTGCTACTACTGCACCACAATAGTATCAACAAAATAATCCCCCAAAAGTTCTGTGTCTGGATTTTGTCAACTTGACGTATCTGGGAAGAGGGAATTTTTTTTTTCTTTTTTTCTTCTAAATATTTACTTTATTTACATTTCAAATGTCTTTCCCTTTCCAGGTCTCCCCTTTTGAAACCACCTATCCCATCCCCCTTTCCCCTGCCTCTATGAGGGTGCTCCCCCACCCACCTACCCACCCACTCCTGTCTTCCCTCCCTAGCATTCCCCTACACTGGGGCATCTTACATCCTCAAGCCCAAGGGCCTCTCCTCCCACTGATGTACACCAAGGCCCTCTTCTGCCACATATGTGGCCAGCACCATGGGTCCTTTCATGTGTATTCTTTGGTTGGTGGTCTTGTCTCCGGGAGCTCTGGGGGGGTTCTGGCTGCCAGAGAAACACTGAAGCATCCACATTTGGTCTTCCTTCATTTTAGGCTTCATATGGTCTGTGAATTGAATCTTGGATATTCCGAACTTTTGGGCTAATAACCACTTATCAGTGAGTACATACTGTGTTCATTCTTTTGTGACTGAGTTACTTTGCTCAGGATGATATTTTCAAGTTCCATCCATTTGCCTGTGAATTTCATGAAGTCATTGTTTTTAATAGCTGAGTAGTATTCCATTGTGTAAATGTACCACATTTTCTGTATCCATTCCTCTGTTGAGGGACATCTGAGTTGTTTCTAGCTTCTGGCTACTATAAATATGACTGCTATGTACATAGTGAAACATGTGTCCTTGTTACATGTTGGAGCGTGGGACGAGGGAATCTTAACTGAGAGAACGTCTCCATAAGTTTGGCCTGAGGTGCAGACTGCTGAGGCATTTTCTTCATTAGTTATTGGTGTTGGGGGCCCAGCCCACTGTGGGAGGTGTCATCCCTGAGCAAGTGGTTTTGCATGGTATAAGAAAGTAGGCTGAGCAAGCCATGATAAGCAAGCCAGTAAGCAGCATCCCTCCATGGCCTCTGCTTCAGTTTCTGCCTCCAGGTTCTTGTTTGAGTTTCTGTCCTGACTTCCTTTGATGGTAGGCCATGATGTAGAACTGCAAGGTAAGCTGAAATAAAACTTTTCTTCCTCATGTTGCTTTTGGTCATGGTGATTATGGAAACACCAAGACACAAAGCAAAACAAAAAAGTTTGATAACATTTCTTTAAGATGTTGGTAGGCTTATAGATCTTTCTTTGTTATATTTTAGTTATCTCTCTCTTTCTGTCTCTCTCTCTGTGTCTCTGTGTCTCTCTGTCTCCCTTTCTCTCTCTTTCTCCCTCTCTGTTCATTTGTGTATGCGTGCACCCCCGCCCCACATGCTTGCTCCTGCCTTAATGTGTGGGGGGCCAAGAACAATTCTTAGAAGGTGGATCCCTCCTTTCTCCCACATGGGTCCCAGGGATTGAAGTTAGGTCCTCAGACTCGTGGCAAGCACTTTTACTCCTTGAACTCTCTTTCTGAATCCATATTTTTACCACCTCCCTTTTAGATTTTGAGACATGGTCTCAAGTGGCCTGAGCTGTCTTCAGGTCATGCAGGTAGCTCCAGGCATGCATGGTTTATGATTTTTCGGGATGTAGCTGCTTTTTAGGGATGCAGCTGCTTTTCAGGCATCTCTGTTCTTGGAAGTACAGTTTTACTCCAGCAATTTGGACTTGGCTGTAATCTCTTATTTGGTCTCTTATTGGTGTGAATAGACATCTATTCATTTTCTCCAGGAAAAGTCACCACACAAATACAGACAGAAGGAAATATAACCACATCTAGGGAGGATATCCATCAGAATAGTGGTTCTCAATCTGTGGGTCATGACCCCTTGGGGGGGTCAAATGACCCTTTCACAGGGGTCACATATCAGATATTTACATTATGATTCATAACAGTAGCAAAATTATAGTTATGAAATAGCAAGAAAAATAATTTTATTGTTGGAGGTCACTACAACATGAGGAGCTGCATTAAAAGATCACAGCATTAGGAGAACCACTGATATAGAAGTGTCAGCCTCAAGTGACTGAGACAGCATTGTACAAAGAGGATGCAGTGAGTACCCTGTTTACACACTGGAGATATTGTTCAGCCACCTCACGATGGCTTTCTCATGAAAACCCCTGTATACCACCTGGTTCTGGTCTGAAAACTGTTTTGCCCCATAGGCTTGTCATAAACATCTATATTGAAATGATGGTGGCCTTTTCTGCTTTCATTTCCATAAGCACTGTACCTAGGTTATATCTGCATGATAATTGAGGGACTCTATGCCTCAAGGCTCACTTCCCAAGGTGTGAGGTCGGAAAGCCATGGGACTGGGAGAGCTAGTCTGGAGCAAGAGTGAGGTCAAGGGTTGTCCGAACCCCGGACATCTTGTCCTGAGACCAGTAGGAGTTAGGACAGTTCCCTCCTTGCTCTGGGTCTGCTTGGTCTGGTGCACATAGCCTCTGTGGCCTCTACTTCCTCTACTTTAAGGTAATCAAGTAGCCTTGTGGCCAAATTACAGGTTTCAATTCCTCTCTCCCTATGAAGATATGTCAAGAAAGCATCTAGAATTCCTCATCATATAAATGAAGCGATCCCAGCACCTCAGCCCCAGCTAATGATGTGCACTCACTCTGAAAACATTCCCCAAGGTTTATATAGCCCTTGTTACCCCCAATAAAGGGGAGCTGTTTTACTGAAAACCCTTTCACAGCAGGCCTTTTGATCCCCAGCACTCAAGCCAGCTGAGATCCTGGAAACCTACCACATCCCAGTAAACTTCATTCCTCTCGTTTCAGCCTGGTGCACCATGGTGCCTGGAAATCGTAAGGGCAGAAGCCGACAATGGCTGTTGAACCTTTGAGATGGGATCTAGCCAGAGGCCCTTAGGTCTCTGTGGATGTGTCCCCAGATTCCACAGCAAGACTGCTTTGAAAGCCTCTTACTCTCTGCCCCTAACTCGAGATAAAAGTCACTTTTGTGTGACTGTTCAGTGTTTAACCCTAAATGGGGCATCTGTATTACCCACTATAAGGCTCAACATTGCAGATGTCAGGGTGGGGCAAAAAGAATGCCAGAGCTGGAGAAAAGGGTGGAGTGCCGTAGAGTGCTGGCGTCTGGATTTGACATAGCCACAAACTCAAAGCAGTTGTGATCACCTACAAAAGACTTCTACACAATTGGGTTTCTCAATAGTCTGTTATAGATGGGGGGAGGGACTCAAGCCTCCCTCCAGGATCTATATGCTTGTAGTAGGTGCTGCATGTCTTAGAGTTTTGTTGCTATGAAAAGATTTCACAATCATGGCAACTATTATAAAGGCAAACATTTAATTGGGGCTGTCTTAGTTTTAGAGGTTTAGTCCATCATCATCACGGAGGAAAACATGGTAGCTGTGCAGGTAGCTGTGTTGGAGGAGCTGAGAATTTTACATCTTGATCCACAGGCAGCAAAAAGTGTACTGTGGGACTACTAGGCAGTCTTGAGCTTCTGAGACCTCAAAGTCCACTCCCAGAAACCCACTACCTCCAACAAAGCTGCACCTACTCCAATGAGGCCACACCTCCTAATCGTGCCCATAGGCCATTTTCATTCAAACCACCACAAAGGGAAAGCGAGAGACGCTTTCTTTAGCCATGTAGCCCTGGCAAGCTGCCCATGCACCCGTGAATAACTCCTCACCTTATGAGCCTGTGGGGACATTTTCATTCAAACTACTACACTGGAAAGGGAGAGACATTTCTTTTAGTCTTGTAGCCCCTGGTAAGCTGCCCATGGACCCATGAATAACTCCTCACCTTTAAGTGACCCTAATGAAACTCATTGAGTCACCAAAAGTCAAGAAAGGAGATGAGAGAGCAGTTGGGAAGAGGAAAGGGATCAGTGGGACTTAGGGAGGAAAGGAGAGGGTGATGGTGAGGAGTATGAGCAGCACAACGCATGCATGTCTGAAAGCGTGAAATCCACTGGCAGGTGTAATTAATGCGTGCTGATAAAAGAAACTAAGAAGGAAACACTTGCTTGCTTCCCTTGCTCACCCACCTGGCTTTTCAATATTAAGGAAAAGGAAGGACCTTTGCTATTTGTCTGTCATATCTATCTATCTATCTATCTATCTATCTTCTATCTACCATCTATGTATATATGTGCATGTATGTATGTATCTACATCTATCTATCTATCTTCATCATCATCTTTATCTATCATCTCTATCATCTATCTAGTGTCTGTGTGTCTGTCTTTTATCTATTATCTATCACATATTTATCATCTGTCTGTCTACTGTCTCTATTATCTGTCCACCAATCATCTATGATATATATCCATCTTATACATATGCATGCATTCATTATCTACCGATCCACACATCTGTCTTACTAATGTCCACATATGCACTCTGCTGAGCAGAGCAGGGTTCATATTGAGGTCTGTCTCATCCCCAGCTGGTGCTTCTGCTCTAACACAGGGTTAGCAGCAATTTTCTGTAAAGAGCCCTAAAGCAAATACATTAGTTGCTATGGTCTCAGTAGCTCCTGCTCAGTGCTGCCCTAGCAGCGCAGAAGCAGCTGTAAGTGGTACATAAACAAATATGTACAGGCATCTTCTTGCAAAATATTATTTACCCTGAAAGGCAGGTAACTACAGTCACAGGCTGAGGACTTGAAAGTCTCTGCTTTGTCCTGTTGTCCATTTCTAGGGAAGATCCTAGGTAGAAGAAAGTGTAGGGAGCAATACATATGCATGACAGCTTTGAGCAGTGGAAGATAATTTCTCAGACAGGAGCAGATGGTGTTCACGTGAGGTATGGGGATTGAGGGACAGGTAAGTGTTGGAAATGTGATGGGGGATAAAAGTTGTGTAGATTAGTTGTTAAGCAGAGTTTTACCATGTAGCCCAGCCTATTCTAGGCTCTGAGCACATCCAGTGGAGGGTAGATGAAGGCAGTGTTTGAGACTGGGGGTTTGTTGCAGCGGTAGACTGTTTACCTCCCAAGCACAAAGCCCTGGGTTCAACCCCAGCCCTGACAAATGGACAAACAAATAATGTATTAAGAAAAACCCACCCATGTCTTCAAAACAGGTGGCAAGTGTGTGTTGGAATTGGAAGATGGTTGTTTCAAGGCTTAACTATTTATATTTGTGCTTCTGGAAGCTTCCATCCCCTCTTGGAAAGAGTCTGTCTTGCCCCTCAGTTAATCCTTCTTGGAAATTCCAGACCCTCCTGCAGGCATGCCTCCTGGTTGATTCCAGATTTGATCAGGTCAACATGATTAATCCTCATAGATGTTACTGGGAGATGGTGTGACATTTAAGAATTTGAAGATTGATTCTATGGGGGTGTGCCTTTAAGAGATATTGGCCTTCCTTTTTCTCTGTCTTTGCTCCCTGGCTATCAGGATGTGTGTTGCTATCTTTGCTGTGTATTCCCATGAAGATGTCTTGCCACAGGCTTAAGACTTTGGGTCTAACTGACCATGGACTGAAACCACATAGCTGTGAGCTAAAATAAATCCCTTCTCCTGCTTTTCCATTTTCAAGTGTGCATGTGTGTGGGCATGCATGTGGAGGTCCAGGGTTGATACCATGAATCATCCTTAGTCACCCCTCACCTTACTCAGTGAGAGACTCTCAATCAAAGCCAAATATGTCTATTCCTGTTAGTTAGCTTCTTCTGAGGATACTTTCTCTCTGCTTTCTGAGGCTGAATTACAGGTGAGTTGCCATGACCACCTACCATTTACTCGAATGTTGGTTATCTGAACTCTGGTCTTCACGCTTGCTCAGCAAGTGCTTAACCACTAAGCTACCCAACCACCCTTTATCTTTTTAATGCAATTGTGAAAGTTGCTTGTGTGTGTGTGTGTGTGTGTGTGTGTGTGTGTGTGTTGGATAAACTTTAAAAAGTCATATATAGTTATTTCAGTTACTTCCATTCCTTTGTTTCTTCCAACACTTCCTATGACACTACCACCCATTCCTTCTCAAACTCCTGGACTCTTCTTAGGAGCAGAATTATGTTGTAGATGTGTTCATTAGGGCTAGGCACCCCAAAATCAATTGTTCCCTACATTTTGACCAGTTGTGGTGAAATGACCCATGTGAGATAGTTATTGCAAACCATGTTGATTAAAGGAGACCCAAAATAAAGGCTGGGATAAGGTTGTGCTGCTGTGAAGCCTTGAGAGACAAAAGGCTGCCGATGAGCTAGGCCAGGAAACATTCCAGACAGTCAAAAGGACCAAAGATAACCGTTATGAAATGAGACAGCAGGGCCAGGTGCAGATATGTCTTTGGCCTACACAATAGGCAGAATTCTCTGTTGCCAAGGACAGGCCTGAGCTACAGGTGGGTGGTAACAAGCTGACGTCATCACCATGGGCCTCCAATCATGTTTAACCACCAATGCAGGCCTGCCCTTCCATGCTGTTGCCAAGCTCTGCCCCCCCCAAAAGTGTATAAAAAGTGTGTATCTTACTAACCTGGGGTCGCCATTGCCCTGTTTGTAGGGCGGCCCCAATGCACTGGATTCAATAGATCTCTTGCTTATCGAATCATTCTCAGTCTCTGTGTTGTTGTGGGGTGGGCTGCCTAGGCGCTTGGACTTTTGAGTCCAACATTTGGTGCATTGGCCGGGAACCTGCCCACCCTGCAGGACCAGTGTCCGGAGACCGGAGGATTGCAGGTACCGGCGGTTTTGTTTAGTGTCTTGTATGTGTCTCTCATGTTCATGATCTTGCTTTAACTTGTGCCCTCTGCTCTTAATAACTGTTGACCAGTCCAGTTTGGTTTCTGAGTTCCCTGAGGGAACTGAGTTTCGTGAGGGACCTAACTGGGTTGCAAAAGCGGTGGGCAGACATGCCAGGGACACCGCGGCAATGAGAGCCGCAGGGGACACCCTGTGCTCTCAGCGGGAAGTCGGGTTCAGGAATCAGCTTCATCTGGGTGCAGTGGTGAGGGAATCACTGCTAGGTAGCGGCCCAGCAGGGTCCGCCTTGGCTTTCTGTTTTTCTTGTCAGTTCTTGCTTGCTGTCTTTCTGTCCTGGCTGTGGCAGGGCTGGGTCAGTTCTTGTCTTTGTGTGTGTGTGGACTGAAAAGAGCACGGACGATATATCTTGGACAGTATGGGACAGAATGTGACAACCCTGTTAAGCTTGACCCTTAAGCATTGGACAGGTGTTAAAGTTAGGGCAGGGGGACTGGGACTGGTAGTGCTCTTCCGCTGGATGAGGCGCCACTGCCCCTCCCATCCCCGGGGGAGACCCCCCTCCTTTCCTCCAGGGGCAGCCCTCCCCTCTCCCTACCGGGCCTTGCCATCGTCGCCCTTTCCGTCCTGCCCAAGTCTCCTCAGCGGGAGAGCGGTGGCAGGGCCTGGTGCGCCCAGGCCCAGGGGCGGGTAGGCACGCTGGGAGGAATCCAGCATTTTGGTAGTGGGTTGCCTGGCGCCATGCCCCATGCAGCAGCCGTGTAGGTGTGCAGGCGGGGCCGGGGGTGGGGCCGGTGGGGGACCCCCGCCCCTGGCCAGCGACTGGTGCTGCCAGCTCACTTCCAGGAGCCTCGGCCATGGAGGGGGGGGGGTGATGCTGCAGCTGCCTGATCAATGATGGAGGCCGAAGCAGGAGGCCTTGGAGGGGAAGCGGGAGGTGGGAGCAGTGAGCTGGCATCACGGATGCCCCAATGTGAGCTGCTCATGGTCCCTGGCATCATCGGGCCCTGCCCCTGGCCTCCAGAGCGCAGCCAGCTGAGAGGCGGGAGCAGAGGTGGTGTTCAGGGAGGGAGGGCGGCGGGGCAGTGCAGCGCTCTGGCCATCAGCAGCCCCCACTGCCAGGATGCCGTGGCCCGAGGTCCGCTGCTGCCCCCCCCCCCCCCCCCCCCCCCCCC
>JADRCH010000207.1:2644680-2689496 GCA_019843965.1 Rhynchomys soricoides | reverse complement strand
CCCCCCCCCCCCCCCCCCCCCGCCCCGTGGTATTCTCAGAGGTCATCAGTCTTTCTAATATTGGCTGTTCTCCTCAGCCGATTTGTACAACTGGAAAACTCATAATCTCTCTTTTTCTGAGAACCCACCTGAAGCGACTGTTGCTTTAGGTCCTTTTTACCATGGAAGAGAAACAGCACATTCTCCTTGAAGCTCAAGAGAGGTCAAGCTAAAAGTTTTCCTAGTTACTGGTTAAAGGACATGCAGATTTGAGAGAAAGGCTTTGTCTTTTTGGTTCAAAAAAAAAAAGTAAAAGTAAACTTATTATTTGTTATTATTAATATTGAGTCATAAGAAGAGACTGCCTTTACAAACTGATTATAGATTATTAGGCATACAAGCTAAGGACCAGATAGCAAGTTCATAGCTCTGAGTTAATTGTTAAGAGTGTTTTCAAGATAAGTTAATTAAAAATAGCTAAGAATAGTTAAAAGACAACAGTGTAGATCACTGTGCACAGATAGACAGATTTCAATAATGTCAGAACTCCACAGAAAATGCTCAGAATTCTGACGGCTACTGATTGTAGTCTCAGAGCCAGCCCAAACTCTTTAATATTAAGAAAGATGGTATAGCCTTGAGAACGATGGTTTTCAGATGGTGTACAAGCTAAACCAGGACACAACAGGTGTAGAACTATAAGACATTTTAAGTTACGATATATAGATGGCAGATGGACTAGCTGTTAGGTGTATCTTATACTTAATAAATTATAGAATATTAATAGTTGTGCTCAATTTATATCTGAGAGAAAAGAGCCTTTTAATTGGACAAAAAGGAGCTGTTCATAGGCAGGTGAGGGCAGGTGGAAGATAAAGCTAGAGCCTGTGATTTGGTAGGGAAAAAAAAAGAGGCAGGCTGAGAGTTTTTGAGTGGGGACAGAGATATACAAGCAGAGAGAAAATCTAGTAGAGGACCCCCTCACCCCCCTCATAGATAAAGGCCTTTCTTTCCCCAAGACCTGCCTCACAGGTGCTGGCCATCGGGGGGGGGGGGGGGAGAAGAAGCCCGGGAGGAGAGATCCAGACCTGAGAAGAAATCCATCCTCCAAGAACCTTCAACAGCAGACCCTCCTTCTCTATATCCCCTTACTCTGGTCCCTATGGCCCTACCTCACTTTACCGGAGGGAGGAGAGGGAGGTTCCAAGGGCCAATTAATCTCTGTAAAACTGTCTTATTTACTCATCAGCCCACCTAAGATGAAGTTAGAAAGAATGCCCCCTCAGACAAGGTAAGGGGCACCTGACTTGAAAGTCCACTGCCAGACTCCGTTGGCAGGTCTCAGGGGAACTGCTTGAGGGGAAAAAAAAAGCTTCAGAGGCTAGAAAGACAGGGTAGGCCATCGAGAGAGTTAGTGCAGGTTGCTGAGAAAGGAGACAGGGGAAGAGAAGGAGCAGAGGAAGAGAAAGGAAGTGAGCTCAGGCAGGAAGCTAATCTCAGGCTAGAACAGAGAAATAAGTTCAGGTAGGAATTTTAATTTTAGGGTGGAACAGAAGAAGTAGGCTTCAGGTGAGAATATGATTTTGGGCTTGGACAAAGAAATAGGCTCAGATATTTTAGTCATCTTGATATGCCCTCAGAAACATCGATGATCGCGGACTTTTGCTCATTGCCTTGCTCATTCCTTGGCTATTTGCATTTATTGCATTGCAACCTAGAACTGATCTTATTGCTTGCATGTAATTAAAATGGTATGAAAGCAAACTGAAAAAAAAAATTATACCTGCCTTCAGTCTCAGAATTGACTGAGGCCATTGGGCCTGAGAGTGTCCTAATGGACGATGGGAGCTAGAAATCCCAGGCCTTGAGAAAATTGCCCCCAAGCAGCAAACGGTGTTAGCCCTGAGTGAAGACAGTGATTAGGGGAGACCCCCCCCCCCCGAACCAAGGGTAACTCTGAGAGTGGAAGAAGAACCCGCTTAATTCTTGGTGGATACAGGGGCCCAACACTGGGTCCTCCAAGCCGATGGCCCCATTTTAAGAAAAGTTCTTGGGTCCAAGAAGCCGTTGGCACCAAAATGTATTCATGGACTACCCGAAGAACAGTGGACCTAGGGATGGGCCTGGTATCCCATTCACTTAAGGTTACCTCAGACAGTCCCTACCCTCTGTTGGGGGAGACATACTCTCAAAAATGGGGGCCCAGATAAATCTCTTGCCTGACGGGCTGCAACTAGCTGGCCCAAAAGGAGAGACCTCTCTGACTGACAGGCCTTAGAACCTGGAGCCTGCATGAAAATCAGCACCTACACGGATAGCAGGTATGCCTTTGCCACATCCCATGACCACAGAGCTATATGCTAAGAGAGAGGACTGCTCACACCAGAGGAAACAAACAAGAATTTCTGGATCTCTTAGATGTCCCAATGAAGCCGGTAACCGTGAGTAGTATTCATGCCCAGGACATCAGGAAAGAAAAAAGTCAGTGGCCCGGGGCAATAACCAGGCAGATCTAATGGCTCGAGAAGTGGAAATGCAGGAGCCTATCCTGGTTATGGGCCTATAAAAAACACCTGCTGGGAAGTGGGACTGGACTAAGGGATGGCCTCTTATAGAATACACTGAAGAAGAAAGGACTCAGATTTCTAGCCACCCTACCAACTATCACCTAGAGAAGAAAGAAAAATGACACACAAGAAAGAAAACTATGCTCCCCAGAAAACAAACAAAAGACTTACTAGGCCAAATGCACAGATAGACTCGTTTATGGGATAAAAAGCTTGTCCAAGCAGTTAAGGGACCTAGAGTATATATAATAAGACTCAGGTTCTGGGCCAGAAAGATAGTAAGACAGTGTAAGGTATGCTAGCAAGTGAGTGCTTATGCAGCCAAGAATAAACAGGGCAAAAGACCTAGGGGAGAACAGCCTAGAGTGTATTGAGAGGTCGATTTTACAGAAGTTAATCCAGGAGAGTATGGTTACAAATACCTTCAGGTGTTCATAGCTACTTTCTCTAGATGGGCTGAGACATTCCCCACCAAGCAAGAAACAGCTGCCATGGTATCCAAGAAGATATTAGAGGAAATTTCCCTGAGGTTAGAGTGCCCAAGGCAAGTGGGTAAGACAATGGCTCTGCTTTTGTCAGGTAAGCCAGGGATGGCAAAAGTATTGGGACAGATTGGCAACTTCATTGTGAGTACTGCCCCCAAAGCTCAGGGCAGGTAGAGAGACCTTAACTAAATTGACCTTGGAGGCTGGCTTGGACTGGGTGGTGCCCCTCCCCTTAGCCCTGTTCCAAGCTCGGAACACCCCCTGCCATTTTAACCTGACCCTTTTTGAGATCCTGTGTGGTACCCCAACTCCCTTGGTGTACACTGGGCCCTCCCAAGAGGTATCCCACAACATGAGATTTGACCCAAACTGTCTGCCTTAAATATTCCAAGGATGCCAGAGACCCATGCCTCCAGACTGGTGACAGAACCTATACAAAAAACATCAGACACAGTCGATGGAACCTAGATAAGAGAACCTTCCTGGCGCTGCTAGTTACTCCCACAGGCCTCAAGGTAGACGATATTGAGGCCTGGGTGTACACTTCCCGTGTGAAACCTGCAGATGCCCTGCTCCCCAGAGACCCCTGCTAGACAGTACAGAAGATGACAATCTGCTCAAGCTCAAGATCGATTGACCTTTATCATGACTGTTTGTAGTACCTTTAGACAGCACTCACTGTCTCCCTTCTGTTGTGGTTGGGGGTGGCTGGGGGCAGCCACCAAGACCTCCGCTTTGGTCTTACAAGGAAAAACTGTCAGTCATCTTAAAGAATTACTGACTTTGTTATCAGAAGTAGTACTATAAAACAAAAAGAGATTAGACTTAACTTTTCCTCCAGCAAGGAGGGTTATGCGCTAGCAATGTGTCTGAGGCTTTCCAAGATAGCAGAAACCTCCTGTTTTCAAGGACAGCCAGAAACCACAAGTGAGTGTATGGTAAAGGGGCGGCTACAGCCAACATCAATCTGCCAGGGGCCTCCAATCATGTAAAAGGTCAATGCTAGCCACCAATGAAAGGCAACGATGCATGCTGTTGCCAAGGTCTGCCTCAAAAATTGTATAAAAAGTGTGAGCTTTGAATATTCTTGGTCACCTCTGTCCCGTTTACAGGACAACTCCAATGTGTTGGAATTAATTAATAAAACTCTTGCTAATTGCATTGATCTTTGTCCCCGTGTCTTTGTGAGGGGGGCCAGCCATTTCGATCTTCGGATCCAACAGTTTCATACTATGGTAGACTTGAGCACCTGAAACCAGGAGCCAAATGAACCTTTCTTCTTTTTAAAATGATTGTCTCATGCATTATATCACAGTGCTGAAAAGATGACTAATGAAGTCCCATACCAAGACAGCATTAAGTAGGAGACTGTTATCAATGATCTTCCCTTCTTTGAGCCTCAAAGAGAGATGAGTAATGGTCCTTACTGAGCAAAGAATCGCCAGGTAAGTATTTCCCATCCTACTCTACTATAGTCATTCTTTTGTGTGTTGGTGTATTTCCTCCTAATTGAAACATTTTTTCTTGGAAGGAGGATGGAGCCTTATAAAACTCAGGAAGTAAACAAAGTAAAAAAAGTAAAGAAAGCTGAAACTAACAAGACACATAGTACCCTTCCCAAGGCTGTGGAAACACTGAGAAGCTGCTTGGGGCTGAGATTCTATCAGCAAGGGACTGACTGGCACTCACAGAGTAGCTCCAGGGATGCAGCTTTCTTTCATGAGTTGCAACACATGCCAGGGTGGGCTTCTGATAATGTAGCTGCTTTGGTGTCATCCCTGCTCCTGTAAGTAGCTCCCTCCATGCTCTTGTTAGTAACTCAGAGAAATTTATTGGTTTACCAAGTTGATCATCGACTCAACAATCTCTCTGCCCCCTACCCCTGCCCTTGTCTTTTTCTTACTGTGGACATGGTTTTTGAGAGGCTGAATCTGGTACCCATTTGAAAGAGTTAACACATTCCTTTTGGAAGAAAGAAAGGGGGAGAAAAAAAAACCCAACCTAACCATGTGGTGACAGAGAATTTGTTCTCTCCTTTGGGCATCAGCTACGGGATTCCTCGCCAATTAGAAGCATCTGGTCCTCATAGGAGATGCATCCCTGGTTGAGCTGGCAGGTACCTATGGGTGTGACACTCTGTGAAGTTCCTGATGGCCCATCTGTGATGTCTTCCCTTCCCAGAGACGGGGGCCCTCCCTCCTCCTCCCTGGCTGGTCCGATTTTCATTTGAAATATTTTTAAACACGTAGAGCTGAAAAGGCAATGCCACCTCTAGTGCCCTCCTCCCTCCTCCACACTTGCCCTGTTCTCTCTCCTCCCGACCCCACTTTCTTTTGAATAGAGATGAAAGCGATACTCCAATTTGTATCTCCAATTTTATTTTGTTTAAATTATTTTTAGATGCATTTATTTTTCAATCGTGCGTGTGTGTTTGTGTCTGTGCGCACACCATATGTATGAGAGTGCCTTCAGGGCTAGATGAAGGCGTCAGATCCGATGGAGGTGGGATTATGGAAGGTTGTCAGCTTCCCGACATGGGGGCTGGGATCCTAATGGGCCCTCTGCAAGAACAGCAAGTATTTTCAGTCATCTCTCCCTCCCCTGTTTTTTCACATGTAATCAAGGGGGCATCTTCACTACTAGCATCTATTTATTTGTATATGAGTATATGTGTGTGTGCTCAGGGCACATGTAGAAGTCAAAGGACAGCTTACAAGAATTCTCCTTTTCCTTCTACTATATGGGTTCTGGTGGTGTGTGTGTGCGTGTGTGTGTGTGTGTGTGCGTGCGTGCGTGTGTGTGTGTGTGTGCGTGCGTGTGTGTGTGTGTGTGTGTGTGAAGCATCCTTTTTTGCTGAGATAGCTGACTGGCCCACTGCCCATGATTTATTGAGCAGTTTTACATACTGGGATCTGTGCCCAACATTTTACATGCATCATCTCACTTAACAATCAAAGCAACTGTGTGAGTGTGTCAGGGCCATTAGCAGCCCATTTACAAAGGAGGAATGCAAATTCCCAAAAATGTAACTTCTATAGTCACATAGTTCCTAAGGGTTTCAACCAGGATCCCAACACCATGCTGTTAGATTGCAAAGTCTATATGTATATATATATACACATACACACACATGTATAAGTATATGTATAAGCGTACATATATGTACATGTATATGTATAATCTATATGCATATATACATGTAATGTATATGTATAATGCATATGCACATGTACATGCATACGATGTCTGTGATGTATATGATGTATATGTATCTGTGTATGCACATGTGTATGTATACGTATGTGATGTATATGATGTATATGATGCATGTCTAATGTGTTGTGTGCGTGCACGTGTGCTTGTGTGTGTGTGTATATGTGTGTGTGTGTGTGTGTGTGTGTATATGTGTGTGTGTGTGTGTGTGATTTCTTCTTGCCTCTCCCTCCTTCTAAGACTCAAGTCTCTGCTCCAGGATTCGTGAATCTTTCCTGACCTCCCCTGTCTGTCCATTGTGCTGTTTTTTTTTCTTTCTTCAGGCAGACAGGGCTGCCTCCTGGAATTCTTCTGTACCCTCTGTCCTTCTTTCATTTCCATTGCTGTGACAAAACTCCCTGACCAAAAGCAGCTCAGAGGAAGAAAGGGCTGGCTTGGCTTGTACTTCTAGGTCACAGTCCATTATTTTATGGACTCGAGCACCAGTCATCCACAGTTAAGACCAGAGAGAAAGGAATGCACCCGTACTGCCTGCTGCTTCTTGCTAGCTAGTCTTCATCCAGCCTTCTCCTGTCTCACACCAATCAAGGCCGTCTTTGGGGCAGTGGAGAGGTAGCCTGGTCCTCTGTTGAGCTAAAGGCTTTGAAGCCCTGGAGACCCTTAAGGATGGTAGGAGCTTCGCCTTCTCCCAGGCACCAGGACCCTGTCACTAGTCACAGCACCGAATAGATTTGTGGCCATCAGTCATGTAGGGGCAGCACCCCAATCGCCTCCCCATGTAGATGAGGCATCCCTAACATCTCAGACCAAGGCAATGGGAAAAGAGACGTGACCTGTGGTCAGTAGGCTCAAGACAGAGATCTTTGTGCTAATGAGGTACCTTTAGGCTTGGAGGGTGTAGCCAATAGGCTTCCCTTCTCAGACATTCCTCTCTGTAAAAGGTATTTAATCTCAGGCCCATCCTCAGAAGTGGGGTATTGGTTTTACACATCCACTTCTCATCATGGCAATAAATGGTTTGGAACCACAGACTGTCTCTTTTCGTCGGGATCTGTAGTAGGGAGCCTTTGCCTACAGAGCTGCTGGCTAATCTATAGATGGCCTCTCTGCACTCCCAGCCACAATTCCCACCAAGCCTGTGCCCACCAAGCCAAGGACTATCCTTGTGGGACCAGCCAGAGCTCCCCTTCCATGGTTCCCAACAGAGCCTGGATGTCTGAGAGCCTGAGAACCAGACAGCCTGGCCTCGGCCTCATCGCAGGCTGGAGGACCCTGAACCAGCAGTGGTCCTGTGCCTCAGAATGTGCTTTTCCACCCTGAGCAGTGCCTCAGCGCTTCCCTACAGCCCCGTACCCACCCAGTGCAGCATGGGACAAGCGCAGTCAAAATCCCAGAGTTCTGCCTCCCCAAGTGGCCATGCCCTGTGGCAGAGCGGATGTGGTGAGGCAACCCTACAGCCATCTGCCCCAAATAGTGCCACTTACATGGGCTGGGTCTTTCTGTATCAATTAACAATCAAGATGCCCTCCCTTCCCCCATGCCCAGAGGCCAACCTGATCTAGGCAGTTCCTCAATTAAGGCTCTCTTCTCCAGTGAGGTTTTCTAGGTGTAAGTTGACATTTAAAAGTAACCATCACATTGGCTATTCTTGTGAATGCAGCCTTTCATTTCTTGCCAGTCTAAACCTTATTAACCAGCCTGTTCTCCAAATGGACTCTTGAATGAATGAGCAGGAAGAGAATGAGACGCAGCTGTTATTCAGACACACGGATTTCACTGATTGAGGGAAAGAAAAGGCTTGGGTCTTAATGGGAAATCAAGAATTCTACAGATGAGCCTTTCAGCCTCCTAGCAAAGGCTCAGAAATTGGAGAACTTTAGTGTTGCCCAGCTTGTGGTCTTTTATTTTAAACCACAGTGGGATTAAACTGGGATGGTAGCAATCGAATACGTGCATTATTTCCCCTAACTAGAGGATGCGTCTGGCTACTTCATCCCCTTGCAATTTCGAATGTGATTTATCCAAACCCCCCAATTTAAAGCAACAGATCCTCTCTAAATAATAGACTACACAACCTCCTGCCTTCCCATGAAAAGACAGAGGTTGTGTGAATGTATACAGGTTTATGAATATGTATTCGTATGCATGTGTATGTGTGTCCATTTATATTGCATGCCTGGGTATGTATTGTGGATGCATATAAATTTGTATGCATGTATATGTGTGTATTGTGTATCATAAATGCACATATGCGTTTATGTGCATGTGTATTTTTTATTTGTTTATATGTGCATGCTTGTATGTACATATGTGTTTGTGTATTGTTGGTGTATATGGATTTGTGTCCATGTATGTGTGTATTCATATGTGCATGCCTGTGTGCATATTGTGGATGTATATGTGCAGTTGTATGCACATGTATGTGTGTGTTGGGTATCTTTATGCATTTATGTGCATGTGTATACTTTTGTCTCTTTGTATGTCCATGCCTATATGTACACATATGTTTGCTTATTATATCTATCTATCTATGCATTTGTGTGCAGATGTGTGTATCTGTTATATATGCATGTGTTTGTGTGTGTCTATGTATGTGCATATGCAATAGTATGCATGTGTAGGTGTACATGCTCATGCCTGTGTACATATGTGTTTTTGTGTATATGTGTGTGTGTGTGTGTGTGTATAAAACTTATATATTACTGTGTTCAAAATACCTGACAGAAGCGTCCTTGGGGGAAGAGATTTATTTTGGCTCAGGGGTTTTAGGAGATACATTTCAGCACTGAGGGTGTGCTGGTTAGTTTTAACTGTTAACTTGACACAACCTAGAATCACTTGGAAGAGTTTTATTGATCAATATTTTAGGTCAAGTTGGCTTATGGGCAAATCAATAAGAGACTGTCTTGATTGTTAACTGACTGAGCCCACTGTGGGCAGCACCATCTCATAGGTCATTGGTTTGGGTAGTATACAAATGGAGGGTGGGTAATGCCTGGAAGCAAGCAGGCACCATGGGTGTATTTGTTTTCCTGAGCTCTTAGCTATAGCTGCATTGAGTTCTTGCTTTGATTCTCCTTCCCATTTCATCCCCCATTTCAGTTCATCACCTAGGGGAAGACAAGGAACCTAAAGCATCATATCCACAGTCAAGAGCAGAGAGAGACAAATGCGTACATGTTCTCGACTTGCCTGTTACTAATTCTCTGCTGGATTTCTTTATTCTTATGCAGTCCACGGTCCAGCCCATGAAGTGGTGCCACTGTCAAGGTGGGCCTCTCTACCTCAGCTAACAGTCAAGGTAATCCAATGCAGACATGATCATAGGCCAACCTGATCTAGATATTTCCTTAATTGAGACTCTCTTCCTGGGTGGTTTAACCAACACATTACCTCAATTTCCCTAACCTAGATAACTCCTAATAGGCATGCCCAGCAGCTTGTTGCCTAGTGATTCTATATCCCATCAAGTTGATAATAGAGATTAAATAAAATTGACCTCTGTCTACCCAGTTTCTACTTCTGGGATGATGTTCCTCCCTCCTTCCCTCCCGCTATTAAAGGAAGCACCTGTTTTTCCGGATTGGCTGAGCACAGAATTTATTATTATTATTTTTTAATGTTTTGAAAGGATAAGGATTTGTTGAAGTTGGAAGATTTGCTTTCTGTTGAAGCTCTGTCTTCTCGCTGTATTCTGTATGATTCTGCTCAGCCATGACTTTTTTAGGAAGTTGCTGTTTCTCTAGGAGAGTAGAGGTGCTTAATAAATGTGCAACAAACTAACACATGAGCAAATATATGGGCAGAAGAGCTTTGATGGTTAATCTTGATGGTCAACTTGATAGAATCTAGAATCACCTAAGAGAGAAAACTCTGGGCATGACTGTCATGACTGTCATGGCTGTCATGGCTGCCATGGCTGTTTCTAATGGTTAGTTCCCTTGAAGACCACTCTCCATTGCTTGTAGTTGGCTGTCTTCTTTTTGTGTGTGCACATATATGCATATCTGTATGTATGTAGTACACATGTGTATATAGGGGTGTGTGTGTGTGTGTGTGTGTGTGTGTGTGTGTAATTTTATTCCCTCTGTTCCTTATACAGGGTTCTCACTGGCCTGGAATTGGCTAAATAGACAATGATGGCCAGCCAGGGAGTCCCAGAGAGCCACCTGTCTGTTTCCCTAGCATGCCATCATGCTCAGCTTTTTATCTTTAATGTGGATTCCCAGGATTGAACTCTGGTCCTCACACTTGTGCAGTAAGCTCTCTGCCCACTTAGCTGTCTTGCAGACCCCAGATGGTTGCTCTGTGTGTCCCATCTGTCCCTTTTTCCATGTGTATCTGTGTACTGATTCTCTAAAGGACACTGGAAGGTTGGAGTAGATCCCACTCATATGACCTCATTTTATCTAAATTATTTCTTTAATGACCTTTAAAGTTTTATATAGTCAGTATGCCCAAATCTGGGGGTTATTTCTTTAGCATATAAATTTAGGGGGTTGTTATAGCTACCTCAGGGGGCACAAATGCAGGTTTCTCTTTCCTTTTCTGTTTTTGTTTTCTGAGCTATTTGGAACACCTTGCCACGCTCATTTTCTTGGCCTGTGATGTGTTCTTAATGGCATTAATTCTTCCTCTGAAGGGCCTCTAAATATAGATACCATCTGCTGCCAGGCAGTATGTTATCACTGATCACCCACTTACCAATTGCTTCCTTATTCGCACAGAGGAGGAGAAGCTATGGGAACTTAGGGAAGGCGTGTCCTCCATGAGGCTCTTAACCAATGAGGATCCACAGAAAAGCCTGTAGTCAAGTGAGACTCCAGAGCCCCCAAGAAGATGGAGTGCAGCCCAGACTCTAACACTCTTACCATTCACAGGCTGGAGATGGCTCAGCAGTTAAGAGCTCATACTTCTCTCATTGGGGACCTGAGTTCAGTTTCTAGTATCCATGTTAGAGGGTTCAAACAACCTGGAACTATAGTGCCAGGGTATCTGATACCTCTGAGGTACTGCATTCATATGTATATACCCCCGACTCCCAGATATGCCAATATACATAAATAAAAAGAAAACAAATCTTTAAAAAGATCCTGCTATTATTAACTCTCTGGTATTTGCATCTTGCTCACTGTCATTGAGGCTAAAGCTCTGTGCTGGCTAATTTAATGTTAACTAGACACAGGCTAGAGTCATCTAAGAGGAAGGAAACCCAATTGAGAAAAAGCCTCCATAAGATGGGCTGTAGGCAAGCCTGTAGAGCGTTATCCTAATTAGTGGAGGGGGGTCCAGCCCATGCGGGTATTGCCATTCTTGGGCTGGTGATCTTGAGTTCTATAAGAAAGCAGGCTGAGCAAGCCTTGAGGAGCAACCAATAAGCAACACCCCTCCATGGCCTCTGCATCAGCTCCTTCCTCCAGGTTCCTGCTCTGTTTGAGTTCCTGTCTTGACTTCCTTTGGTGTTGAGCAGTGATATGGAAGTGCAAACCAAATAAACTCTTTTCTCACCACCTTGCTTTGGTCATGGTGTTTCATCACAGCAGTAGGAACCCTGACTGACAGGCTCTTCCTCTTTACTCCAGAGCTGCACATCTGCACAAATAGTGGTGGAAATTACTGCTCATAAAATAAACAAGCAAAATGGTATGCAACATGTTTGAAGACCTGAGTTGCCATCCTGAAACCCAAATAAAAAAGCCAGGTGTGGTGGCACGTATTTGTAATCCCAGCACTGGGGGGTGGGATAAGGGGGATTCCTAGACTTACTGGCCATTCAGCTTTGGCAAGTTCAGGCCAGTGAAGATCCTGACCAAAAAAAAAAAAAAAAAAAAAAAAAAAAAATTAAAGTAAGCCAACGTGGATGATGCCTAAGGAATGACCCTCAAGTTTGGCCTCTAGACTACACAAACATGTGTATGGATGCATACCCTATATGTATATCTCTTTCTCTCTCCCCCCCCACTTATAGTACAAAGTGTCTCCTACTAGCTTGATTGGCACCTCCACATTAATTAAGAAGACTGTTTACCACATAGACATGTGCTATCCCCATCAATGTTGTCTATTCATGTGATAACTTCCTCAGCTCTTGGCTGGCTGACCTGCTACCTGTTGCTCTATTCCAGCAACCTTCGCTGAGAAGTACAATTTGGCTCTGCCATTACTGCTTGTAAAGTTCTAGATTTTGATTAAAGCATTAATTACTTTAGCCATATTTCCCCATTAGAGACATTTTCATCATTAAATCAATTTGTTAGAACCTCAAAGCTGTGCAAGATGGAAGAACGATTGTCCAAGGAGCTTCCTGCTGCCAGTGCATTTAGATGGCAGATTCAAAAGCTTTGTTTTGGATTCCAATTCTTCATTCATGAAGCTTACTTAATGCTCAGCCTTAGATGACAGAGGTCACCAAAGTATGCAGACATTTTTTGCTGAGACAAACATCTGAGGAGAGATGTAAAAGAAGTATAGATTTATTTTGGATCACAGTTTCAGGGGTTTCTATCCTTTTTTGGTAAGCTCTATTGTTTCAAGCCTAAGGTGAGGCTGACTGTCATGGCTGTAGGAGTGCCTGGTGGGGGCTGCTCACATCATGGCAGACAGGAAGTAGAGAGAGGAGACAGGAAATGGTCAGGGATAAGATGGTCTTCAAAGTGATCTACTTTCTTCACTGAGGCTCTGTCTTCAAAGACTCTTTCCTCTCCCAATGTGGCCTTCAAGTTTCAACTTAATTAATGAATTAATCCACAGGGAGGAAAACCCTCACAAGCCAGTTATGGTCAGTAGTATCATCAGCTAGGGACTAAGCCTTTAACATGTGCAGTGTATGGGGAGATATTAGGTATTCAGAGGACAACAAGAGGTAACTCAGGTGTAATCTCCATTTAGGGGGTCACAATAGAAAATTAGGAAATGAATAGGTTTTATCAGATGGGTGAGCACTACAGTCTGATGTGCCACAAATGCTACTAGAGCAGAGAGAGGACAAGGTGATTAACTGGGAACTTTTTACAGATGGAATATAAATTTAAATATATCTTCTAGGATGCATAGGTATTTACCAGCTAGAGGTTGTATGAATTGGCTTTCTGTTACTGTGTCAAAATACTGGAGTAGACATTGCTTAAAGAAAGAAAGATGTACCTTGGTCCATGTTTGCTTGATCCCATTGCTTTAGGTCTGTAATGAGGTAGAACATTGTGATAGCCAGCACAAGATGGAGGGAAATTGCTTATTTTATAGCAGTGGTGAAGAAGGGAGGCAAAGGGTGAGAGAGAAGTGAAGAAGAAGAGGGAAAGAAAGGCATGGAGGGAAGGATATTATGCTTTTAATCAGTTATTATTATTATTATTATTATTATTATTATTATTATTATTATTACTTTACATCCTGATCAAAGCGCCCCCACCCTCCTGACTTCCCAGTCCCACCCTTACAAATTCCTCCCTCCATCTCCCCTGCTCCTTCTCCTAAGTGAAGGGGAGACCTTGCTTGGATAGGACCCCACCCTGGGGCATCTAGATTGTGTATGTGTATGTGTCTGTGTGTGTCTGTGTAAGTGAATGCCACATGTACTGATGCCCATGGTCAGAAGAGGGTGTTGGGATTCCAGGAAACTGGAGTTATAGACTGCTGTGAGTTGCCTGCTGTGGGTGCTGGGAACAAAACTCAAGTCCTCTGGAAGAACTACTGAGCCATCTCTCCAGTCCCTAGAGAGTATTGTTTTATGTGTATGTATGTGGTGTGCGTGTAGATATGCTTCTCTCTCTCTCTCTCTCTCTCTCTCTCTCTCTCTCTCTCTGTCCATGTGGGTACCTAAGGATAGATATCTTCATGCATTTCTCTCAGCTTTATATACTGAGGCAGATTCTTTCTCTGAACCATGTTGGATAGCTTTATTATCTAGCTTTCACCCAGAACCCTCATTTCCCCTTCCTGTATTGAAATCATAGACAGATCACTATGCCCACCTGGCATTTGCATGGGTTCTGAGCTCTGTTTCTCATTCTTGCATGCCTCATGCTTGCTTGACGGAAATCTTACCCACCAAAACATCTCAAAAGAGAATATTCTTACAGAGGATTGTATTGGTTCTAGGAAGACTAAGGAAACATCACTTAACTGTTAATTGTGGCATTCTAGATGTCGGTTTTCTATCTGAAGCTACACATATGCTCAGCATACCTATTGGGGGTGATCATGACATAAGCTTGAGAAACAACATTGCCAACCATTTGTGCAGACTCTGACCTCCTTTTTAGAAATGTTAAACTACATTTGTTTGTTTGTCCATTTATTTATTTATTTTTGTGTGTGTATGTGTGTGCACGTGTGTGTGTGTGTGTGCTTGTGGAGCTCAGGGGACAACTTTCAGGAGTCAGTTCTCATCTTCAGCCATGTGTATCCTAAGGATGGAACCCAGGTTATCAGATCTTTACCCACACAGCCATCCCTCTGCCCCTAACCTTCTCTTTCTAATGGTTGTGCAGTCTCTCTATGGTGTGGGTGGACCATTAAGTATTTGGCTACTTATTCACCTATTTATTCTGTGTCCAGATTTTTGCCACAGGGTGAGTACCGCTATTCACAGATGGCGAGCTTCATTTCTATGCCATCACTTTGTAGGGTAGGAATCTTGGGTCACAGGAGATCCAGTTTTAATTTTTGTGATCAATGCTATCAGCTTGCTTTTCCCAAAGGCAGAAACACCTCATGTTGGACTCTCTCCCTTAATGGGAGCTCATACCAGGTGTGAGTGGTGTCTGCAATTTTAATTTGCATCTCTTTGACTAGCAGCCAGTGTGAGCATCTTTTCATACACCGAGCAGTCATGTGGCTTTGCTCTTGACATATACGGTTGCCTCCGTTTTTCATTCTGGTTTTTACCATTTCTTGTTAATTCTCAAGAGCTCTTTGCTTATTATAGATATTTGCTTTTAAACTCACATCTATGCTATAACTGCTAGTCTAGTTTAGTTCTATTGCTGTGATAATACCATGACTAACAGCAGCAGAGGAGAGGTAAGGGTTCATTTGGTTTATACATTAGGTCACAGTCCATCAGTGCGAGGAGTCAGGGCAAGACCTCAAGCAGGAACTTGAAACAGAAATCATGGAGGAATGTGCTGGCTGGCTTGCTCACAGGCTTATGTGCATTTATCTTTCTTATAAAGCTCAGGACCATCTGACTGGGCTGTTCTGCATCAATTAACAATAAACACCCCCTCCCCATAGACATGCTTATGGTTCAGTTTGATAATGGTAGTTCTTAACTGAGAGTTCCTTCTCAGGTTGACTCTAGGCTGTGTCAAGTTGACAACGCAAATTTGGATGAATATTTCATCTTTCCCATGTATGTCTTCATGTAGAATTCTTGTTTAAAATGTATACAATCCTTGTGTTTAACTTTGTTTTATAGTTTTTGGGGTTTTTAGTCTAGGTTAGAAGAATTGCTTTAACTCTCAAATTGTGTATGTGATCTCAGATTTTCTTGGAAACTTTTTGTTTTCACTTCTGTGTTTTTGTTTTACTGGTTCTCAAGTGACTACCAGGGACATGGCTCAGTTGGTAAGGAGCTTCTTGCTTAAGCATAAGGACCAGAGTTGGATTCCCAGACCCATATAAAAAGCCACTGTAGTATCAGGAGCTTGTAATGCCCTGCTGGAAGGCAGAGGGAGGCGGATCTCTGGAGCTTGCTAGCTAGCCAGCCTAGCTTAATTAATGAACCTCTTGTTTCAGTAAGAGACTCTGTCTCAGAAAAATCAAGGTGGGTCGCATCTAAGAACAGCATTCTTTAACTGCTCTAGGCTCAGCTTCATTTTAAAATGAGGGAGGAAAAACTAACCCCAACCCAACCTAACCCAACCCAACCCAACCCAACCCAACCCCAGCCAATCCAAACCCTCTACAGGCACCATCATTGTTAGAAATAAGTGTTATGTTTGGAGTGACCATGGAGCATGGTCTGCAGTGGGTTCTTCGTGAATGATACTTCCTCATTCCATTCTCTAGAGGGTTGGGAATTTGTAGATAAAGCTGACCTCATATTCTTTGAAACTTTCTCATTGAAAAATGGGAACTGTGGCAGCTCTTCTTGTATGAAGAGAACAATGGAACAATGGAAATGTAGACTGGATCCTGTACTTGTGTCTGGGCACAGGTCTTAAGAGAATTGCAGTTTTCACTTCTTGCTAGCAAGGTGCTTGGAATACCCTGAACCTACCGGCAATGAAGAAACCCAAACAGCCTTGTGGAGAGGCCCATGTGCAAAAGAGTCAAGGTCCTTAGATAAAAACCCTGTCTGGACTGCAATCTAACAATAACACCACTTTAATTTTTGAAAATTTATTTGTTTAATTAGCTATCTCTCTAACTCATCTTTTTTATCTATCTATCTATCTATCTATCTATCTATCTATCTATCTGATAAAATTTCTCTTGGTAGCTCAGGCTGGCATGAAACTTGCTATATAGCTTAGGCTGTCCTCAAACCCCTGAACTCTTAATCTTTCTCTTCAGACTTCCAGGTGCTGGGATTATAGGTGATCAGCACCAAGGCTGGCTATGCCCCACTAATTAAAACTTCTACAATTCCAGGAAGCTCCTGGGACATGCAGTTCATTTGAAAGAGAGATACAAATCATATTTAAGCCACTGCAAGTCTTCATGTCTTGGATAATCTGTTACAGAGTGGTGGTTAACAGGAACATGTGTATCTTGTGGCATCACAGTGTAGGGAAGGCCACAGAAGTAAACAGAAGTCATGATAGGTGTCAGTCTCTAATGTTACATATCCATTCTTGGGTGCAGACTATCTGCTCTTTCTAGCCAACTGTTATGGATGGTCGGGTCAGGGTCTGAGTTATGTGCTTCCAAGGAATTGAAAGAAAGGCTCATACAGATTTGCCAAAATAACAGAGGAGGGGCTGGAGAGATGGCTGAGTGTGAAACCCCCTGGTTGCTCTTCCAGAGGACTCAGGTTAGATTCCCAGCACCCACATGGCAAATCACAACTGTCTCTAACTTCAGTCGCAGGGGATCTGATGCCCTCCTTGGGCCTCTGTGGGCACTGCACACATGTGGTGCACACATGCAGGCAAAACACCCATGCACATTATAAAACAAACAAACAAACAAACAAACCAATCAAACAACCAAAAACAGAGTAACTTTATTCAAAATGATAGAATGAGTCAGTTACACTGTCAATGACAGTGGGACGCATGAGTGAGGATTCTCAAGGGCTCTGATTGGACTTTATGGGCTTCAATCAAGAATTCTCCCTCCCCCAGTAGCTACCAATTGCCAGTAGCTCACCAGAAAGGGATGGGTCCTAAATATCACCTCCCCATCTATACTGGCATATTGGCTGGCTTGATCTGTACAGATAAGCACAGTTGCTGTGAGCTCATGACTGGGCTAGTGGGATAGCTGCATCGTGACCTGAAAAGCCATTCCAAGCTCTCCTCCCCACTCTCTGGTGCTTATCACATTCATCCTCATGCTTCTTCCGTGATGCTCCCTGAGCGTTGGTGGGATATGTGTGGGTCTGATATAGAGCTCCCATTTGGGGCAGACACTCAATCTTTTATTCTCAGCACTCTGATGAATGATGTAACTTTCTGATGACTGCTGTCTGCAAAAAGATCCTCAGAGCAAGGTTAGTACAGCCAAGGTCTACAGGTACAAACATAAATATTTAGAAAGCCCTTGAACAGCGTGGCCATTTAGCAAAATAACCAGAGCAGGTACTACCCTATGGCCTGAGTGTCTGTTTTGATTGATAGACTTGGCTTACATAAGCCTTTGCTCATTGTGCATGCTTACATACTTTCCCATGATGCATATGTTTTTAATCATATGCATACCCAATTATGAATAGGTATAAGATGGTAAATAGGAGGTTCTCTCTATATGTATACTTAGAGGACATAGTTTACCTTATTGCACACACAACCCAAAACCAGTCTAGGCTGAATTATCACCCCAGCTTCCATACTTGGCTAACTGCAATACAACTGTTTAAGCTTGATGGTTGTTAAGGGGAAGAGAAACATACTGCATTGTCCTGAGAGGGGTGTACATATGGCTTGATGTGAGTAGGCATCCTAGGCTGCTCACAGGTTGCTTGGTGCAGAAAAGGTATGTTTGCATAGTACATGCAGATAAGAGTCTCAGGCTACCAAGTGCATTAGCAGGTAGATGCAAGGTTTGCGCACAGCTCATTCCTAGCAGTCTCAGCTTCCTAAACTAGTTCTCATCCTTGCCTGCCTCAAATTGGCTCACAGATGCCTTTTAACTCCTTGGCAATAAAGCAGATTGGCATTCATTAAAAATTATTTATTATTTAAAAATATTTATTTTTTATTATTTTAAAATTATGTGAATGTGTCTGAACGTGGGTGTGTGCACATATGTGAAGGTGCCTGTGGAGGCCAGAGGCATCATGGGTACTGGGAGCTGGGTATAGAACTCAGGTCCTCTGGAAGACACACACACATACATATACACATATGTATATACCTACATTTAAAATTATGTATATCTGTATGTGGGTGTATGTCTGTGCCAATGCTGGTACCTGCAGAGTCCAGAAGAGGGCATCAGATTCCTTGGATCTGGAGTTATAGATGGCAATGAGCCACCATATAGTTGTTGGAAATCAAAGTCAAGTCCTCTGAAAGAGCAGCACAAGCTTTTAACTGCTGAGCCATCTCTCCAGCCACACATTGGTGTTCTGAAGGCATCTCTTTACCCCGGCAGGACTTCTGGGCTTACTAGAGACCAAGAAAGAGACATCTTCTGGACCAGAATAGGAAGCTGCCATTGTTATTTAGCTGTCTTAGGAGGGAGGAATTCTTATTCCCTCACTTTTTCCTGGGACCAGGTGGAAATATGCTCTCCTTATAATTAGAGGCTCTCAGACAGGACACCCTTGGGCTTTGGCATCTCCATAAAGAGCTCTTCAGCATAGGGGAGCTGTTGACAATGACAAAAGAGGTGCCTTGACAGAGACTGGAGGGTCATATTTCCTCTAAGAAAGGAGGCTGTAAACAATTCACTGTCACTTCCCACCTACCAAATTAGCTGGAAAAATAAAAGAGAATTGAGCAGTTGCTGTTAGCATCCTGCTCTTGAGATTGGCTTTGGTGATCTGTCACTAGCAGCCTCTCCTTCCTGTCTCAGGGAGCCCTGGCTGATGAGAGGCTCGGGACATTATTAACGCCACTTTGTGGAAGAGGCTGCACTCTCAGACTAATGCCTTATGGCATTCGTTGCTTTCCCAGAGCTCCAAGGATGGAGAGAAAGTCCTGAAATAGCAACTCTGAGCTGGTTGTCAAGGCAACAGTATCCATCAGGAGGTACTGTCAGGTGCTGTGCATGGCGTTGTGGAGGAATGGGCTGAAAGAAATTGCAAATGTAGACTTTGCCCTCCATGAGCCTACATTCTGGGGAAGACAAGGATTTGTTTGTTGAATCTATTATGGCCACCGTTTCTTACCCAAGGAGCATGAGGTTACAGGTGTAGGCAGATATTAACTAGTGTTAATCAGTTGTAGCAGGTGCACAAGGACAGATAATTTCGCAAAGCACACTGGGTAAAGCAAAGTTAAACATTGCTGGGCTTCTTGATGTCGACACCACATTTCCCTACATAATTTGATCGTAGGACTCTTGTGGGGCTGGCCAAATAGCTTGGTCAGTAAAACACTTATTTTGCAAGTGTGAAGACCTGAGTTCAACTTCCAGGACCTGTGTAAAAAAGGAGCCAGGCATGGTGGTGTACACTTGTGTCAGGAAGTAGAGTAAGGCAGGTTCCTGGGGTTTGTTGGTCAGTCAGTACTGCTTACTTATCAAGTTCCAGGCCAGTGAGAGAACTTGCTTCAAGCAAGCAAGCAAGCAAACAACAAACAAACAAGCACACAGTGGGTGGCACTTGAGGAATGACACTTGAGGCTGTCCTCTGGCCTCCCAAACATGGGTACACATATGCACACACACATTTGTGTGCCCACACAAATGGGGGCACAGACATATGCACTCACACAAAACTTATGTGCAAGGGACATTACAGAGGGTGAGGGGACCACAGAATATTTTTGGGCTCCTAACCTGTGACATTTTCCAAAGCAGTGAACAACTGTGTTCTTAGAATGGTGGGCGAGCTCAGGAGAGCGGTAGGATCCAGTCCTCAAGATCGGTATTGGCTCAGAGAGGTGGGTGGGGGGTGGTGGTGAGGGGCGCCCTTCTGGGAGAGGGGGCTTCTAGATTTTGACTGGGTGATGAGAATGGAAAATTCACTCCTTATAAAGTGTGGCTAGTTCTTCCTCTGGGAGAGAGGGGGAAATGAGAGAGGAAGGGGCAGGGAGAAGAAGTCCATGTTGGACACTAAAAGAACACCTGTGGTTGAGTAGCTTATGTGTGTGTGTGTGTGTGTGTGTGTGTGTGTGTGTCTGTATAAGTGGTTTCTGTTCTTCCAGAGGACCCAAGTTCATTGCCCAGCCCCAAAATGGTGGAGAAAGTATATAATTCCTGGCAGAGGGTATCCATTATACAGAGACTCATCATATGGTGGTAGACTAGGAAGAGAAGCAGCTGGCATGGAACCAGATCCGATAGAACATTCAAGGACTCCCTCTTGGTGACCTTCTTCCACTAGACAGACCCCACTTCCTAAGAGTTCCACAGTCTTCAATGCAGTGGTAAAACCTGGGGACCAAGTGTACAAGATAGGAAGTTCACAGGAAACATTTTAAACCATGACAATATTTCATTAAATTCTACCATGAATCAGAGAGGGGAAAACAGTTCTATAATATTCTTGTTTCAGAATATCATGAATAATATTTGATATAATGATATTTGATATTCTTATCATACTTTTATTCTGCTGTTTGCATAAATAAACACTGTTAATAGCACATCCAGTTACCACCTCCTCCCAGAAACCCTTCTTTATTCTGTGTGTGTGTGTGTATACTGACTGGTTTTGTGTGTCAACTTGACACAAGCTGGAGTTACCACAGAGAAAGGAGCCTCCCTTGAGGATATGCCTCCATGAGATCCAGCTGGAAGACATTTTCTCAGTTAGTGATGGGGGGGGAAGCCCATTGTGAGTGGTGTCATCCTGGGCTGGTAGTCCTGAGTTCTATAAGAAAGCAAGCCGAGCAAGCCAGGGGAAGCAATCCAGTAAGTAGCATCCCTCCATGGCTTCTGCATCAGCTCCTGCCTCCAGGTTCCTGTGTAAGTTCCAGTCCTGACTTGATAAACAGCAATGTGGAAGTGTAAGCTGAATAAACCCATTTCCTCCCCAATTTGCTTCTTGGTCATGATGTTTGTGCCTGACTAAGACAGTGTGCAAGCGCATATGCATATATATATATGAAATAGAGACTCACTATGCAGCTTTGGCTGGCCTTGAACTCACAGAGATCCACCTGCCTCTGCCTCTCAAATTCTGGGATTAAAGGCATGCACCACCATGTCCTTATATAGTCTTCAAGAAGATTTGTTTTTTTTATTTATGTTCATGTATATGCTTGTGCATGTGTATGTGCATATATGTGTGCACATGCATGTGCATGTGTGCGTGCATGTACGTGTGTGTGTGTGTGTGTGTATGTGTGGGGTACCTAAGAAGGCTAGAAGAGGATGTCAGATCTCTGGCAGCTAGGAATACAGGTGACTGGGAGCCACTCAGTGTGAGCACTGGGAAACAAATTCAAGTCCTATAGAAGAGCAGCAGGTAGCCAGAGACATTTCCTCATCCTTTTGAGGGATAGTGAGCCTTTTTATATCTATATATCTCTGTATAATTTTGAGATATGGTCTTTATATGTATATGTATTATGTAAGATATACAAATAATGTATATAAATGCATATTTTATTTTTTGATGCAGCATCATTATGTATAGGCCAGCCTTCAGTGCACAGTCCTCCTTCCTTAGCCTATCCAGTGCTGGGACTACATGCCTAGCTTTGCTTATTTATTTTTAACACCCAGTGCTTAGAGTCTTTTATTGCCAATGTCACTGTGATAGTTAATCCCCATTGTCAATTTGACTGCATTTAGTATTGCATAGGAGATACACCTTTGAAAAAGATTTATTTATTTATGTATATAGGGGTTTCATCTGCATTTATGTACACCATAAGAGGGCATTGGCTCCCACGGGGCTACAGTTATGCATGGTTGTGAGCTGCTACATGGATGCTGGAATTGAACTCAGGACCTCTGGAAGAACAGCCAGTGTTCTTTGCTGCTGAGCCATTTCTTCAGTCCAGGAAGACACACCATTGAGGATATCTGTGATGGTGTTTCCTGAGAGACTAAACTGAGTTAGAAAGACATGCCATTGTGGGCATCATCATCCCATGAGCTGAGGTCTAAGATTAAAGAAAGAGGAGACAGTGAGCTGAGCACCAGCATCCATCACGATGCGGTGTGACCAGCTGCCTCCCAGTCCTGCTGTCATGCCTTTCTCATCATGATAAAGTATATGTGCCATCAGGGTGTGAGCTGCGATAAAGTCTTCCCTCCATAAGTTGCTTTGTGTCATGAATTTTGCTGTAGCAATGAGAAAAGAAACAAATACAGCTACTGTCCGTCAATTTCTGATAATTTTTTTCTGGTTTTAAAAACTTGTATTAAAACATAACATTTGTCACATACACCATTTTAATTATGATTCACTGATATTTAATACGTACAATGACTTCCAGTTCTTCCCCAGTCATGGGATGTCAGCTTTCATTCTGTATGGATTTCATTTTCTAGATAGCACATATAAATAGAAGTATGAGACAGTTCTTTTGTGACTGACTTGTTTCATTGAGCATCTGTGCAAGCCTTGTCCATATTGCATAGTACATCAGAATTTCATTCATTTGTATGAATGAATGCTATTCCTGTGTATGGATAGATTACCTTTTGCATATGTATTTATCCATTCATCCGTGTGTGGTACTTGGGTTGCTTCCATCTTTTGACTCTTGTGAATAATGCTGCTGTGAATTTGGGTATAAAAATATTGGATGGAGCCTTTTCTTTGGTTTCTTTTGTTGTTGCTGTTCTGAGAATTGAATCTAGTCTTGTGCATTTTAGGCAAGTGCTTTACTGTTGAGCCACGCCCCCAACCTCTCACTGGGGGATTCTAGGCAGGTGCTCTACCACTGAGCCACACCCCCAGCTCCTCACTGGGGGAGTCTAGGCAGGGGCTCTGCCACTGAGCCACGCCCCCAGCCCCTCACTGGGGGATTCTAGGCAGGGGCTCTACCACTGAGCCACACCCCCAGCCCCTCACTGGGGGAGTCTAGGCAGGGGCTCTGCCACTGAGCCACGCTCCCAGCCCCTCACTGGGTCTACGTAAGATATCTACCATTGAATTGTAAGTAAGTACTCTGAGTTACCCTCTCAGGCCCTCTTTAGTTTAGTTTTGTTTTTTTAAATTTGGAGGCAGTATGTGTACAAGTTGCCTGGGTTGTTAGCTTGTAATGTTCCTTCTTCATCCTCTATGTAGACAAGCCTGTGCTACAAGTCATGAGCCATGTGGTCTATCCTGAACATTGCCAATGCCCCTATCACAGAAATGATGCTGTCACAGAACCTGTCTCTTTGTCTTTCCATTTCCATCCTGGAATGTCAACAAGCATTTGGTATCCTACATTTCATACAAAGATTCTAACAAGTGTTCATATAGAAGCTAGATGGATTGAGCGAATGAGCTCAGGCCAAGTGCAGACTTCAGAGAAATACATGTACATGCACACACACATACATGTACACACATATGTTTGGATGTATATAAGTTTTCATGTATACACATGTATAGGTGTGGGTGTACATATGGACATTTGCATTTGAAGGTCAGAGGTCGATGTTGGGTAACATACTTTATCTATTCACCTCATTTTATGAGACAGTTTCTCATGGAACCCGGATCTTACTACTTTGACAAGAGCAGCTAGCAAGCACCAAGAATCTTCTTGTCTGTCCCTTTCCCCCCCAGTGTAAGGATTATAGACACATGTCAGCACACCTGGCTTTTTTGTGGGTGTTGAGGATCTGAGCCCTGGGCCTTATGCTTACAGAGCAACCCTTTTACTGCCTGAACCATCTCTCCCACCCTACCACTGTATCATTCTCTTTACCTATCTCATCTGTGTGATACATAAAGCCTATGAAGTACCATAGAGCTTGATGGACCAAGTGTGTTCCTAAAGTTTATCTTCATATGACTAAAGCCACTACTAAGGTTTCTTTACAGACAGCACTGATAGGATCTGAGTGGCTGGGATGGTGAATGTTACCCCCTTGTAAACCCTGAAGGTGCATTCCAGGACTTATTTCCTTTGCTTATTATTTTTTTCAGAGAGTGGTGAGGTCTAGGTGGTTGGCTTCCGGTACTTGCATCATATTCTTCTTATAAGGGGGTAAAACACACACAAAGACTGACATCGTCCCCTGACCTCACATCTGACGATGTGTCTGTCTCTGTGATACCTTTTCTCTGTGTGTTTCCTGAAATCCATCACACAGTTTCCTTAGCTTCTCGATGACAGGATTAAAGCTTTGTTGGTTAGAGGAACACTGAAGGGACTCGAGCCCGCCCAAGCATGGAAAATGTGGCTCTGGCAGGCCTTGCCCTGGTCTTCCATTAGTCCTTTCTTGCTAAAAGTTAGATTACATTCCTAAAGCTAGCCCTAAATGTCCATTCCCTTATTTGGCTACTTTGTCCTCCCGAGGCTGATTACCAAGGTCCAGCTATCAAAGTACTAAAGTCTAGTACTCAGTAGCCCTCCTTTGGCTCACCTAATCAACATGCCCAATTAAAATGAAAACACCTCATCCAAACACGGGGTTTCCCCTTTTACCTTTATAAACTGCCATTTTCCTATGGGCCATGTCTGTCTCCCCTCTATCCAGAGGCAGTCCTCCCCTTCCCCCGGATAAATATCCCTCCCCTCTCCCTTCTTCCATTCCTCTTCTCCCTAGTCCTGTCTCCTATCTCTGTCTTTTATTCCCTGCCCTCTGTCTTGCTGGGACAAATAAATGTCCTTTGCGCTGAGAACTTGGTGTTGGGGTCCTGAGTTGATACCAATCCTTTCCGTGCTGCCCAGGGATAGGTCCATATGGGGTTGTTCTTGATTCCTGTCATAACATAAAGGGAACCTTACACAATGTCTGGAGCCCTTGATGTCCTGCAGATGAAGGAGGGTGATATTGTCAAATTCCTTGCTATAGAAACCCACTTTGGTGGCAACAACCTTGACTTTCAGATGGAGCTGTACATCTACAAAAGGAAAAATGACCATATCTACATCATAAATCTAAAGAGGACCTGGGAGAGGCTGGAGCTTGCAGCATCATCTCCTCTAGGAGCACTGACCAGCAGGCTGTGCAGAAGTGGATTGGATTGGAGCCATTTCAATTGCTGGCTGCTTTACACCTGGGACCTTCACTAACCAAATCCAAGCAGACTTTCGGGAACCATGGCTTCTAGTCTTGACTGATCCCAAGGCTGACCACCAGCCCCTCACAGAGGCCTCTTATATCAACCTGTCCACCATTGCTCTGTGTAACAAAGATTCTCCCCTGGGCTATGTGGATATTACCATCCCATGCAACAAGGGAGCTCACTCAGTGGGTCTGATATGGTGGATGCTGGCCTGGGACGTACTGCGCATGTGAGGTACTATCTCCCGTGAGCATCCATGGGAGGCTATGCCTGATCTTTACTTCTACAGAGTCTCAGAGGAGATTGAGAAGGAGGAGCAAGCTGCTGTTGAGAAGGCTGTGACCAAGGAAGAAATTTCAGGGTGAATGGACCACACCAGCTCCTGAGTTCACTGCTGCTTATCCTGAGGTGGCAGACTAGAGTGTACTGGTACTCTCTGTGACCATCCAGCAGTTCCTCACAGGAGACTGGAGTGCAAAGCCAGCCACTGAGTGGGTTGGAGCCACCACTGAGTGGTCCTGAGCCCTTCTGCAGACATCTGAGCAAAGGGACAAAAGGTGGAAGGAAAATAAAGTTCCTAAAAGTTGAAAAACAAAGCATGGTATGAGTAGCCCAGACTGCCCTCTAGCCACCCTCTCCAGTCTTTTCTCACATACAAGCTCCTTTCCCACCAACCGTGTTTATCAGCCATCATGCTGCCATAATGTTGTAACACTTCAATGCCTTTGCTTCCCATGACTGCTTCATAATATTCATGCAACTTAAGTGATTCCATTTTTAAGAAATCTCTCAGGAGATTCTCTCATGAGGAAAGTTTGACTACTACCTCACCAGGCAACTTTTTGGTCTTTGCCAGGTCGATGTGTCTATGGTGTCTTCTTTCGTTGATCTGCTTTTAGATATGTCTTCTTGCCAAATTTAGCAACATTGTGTAGCTATTTCCTCTGAACGGAAATGGTCCTTCCTGTAGGGGGTGGAAAGCTCATGCAACTTATAAGGCTCAGGAAATGCATGTAATTTATAAGCCTTAGGAAACACACACACAATTTACAAGGTTCAGGTAGTTCAGGAAACCTACAAAGCTCAGAAAGCTGGAAGATTCACAAGGCCTTTTCCCAAGGTTGTATTAGCAATAGCAATTGCTGACAGAGAGGTAGATGGCTCTTTTCCATGGAGCTTCCTGAAAATTGTTCAAGGATTTCCAAAGATGCAGCTTTTGTCAGTTGTTACAGAGTTATGTTGGAGTTGGCTTTTTGGTGGCAACTGTCTATGCTCTTTTAATAAAAGAGTAAATAAATGCTCACCACTGCTCCTCTAAGTAAATCAAACAAACTCATTCTTTGATCTGTCATTAGTGCTCTAATGGCTGTGACTTGCCTTATATGTCAGCCATGTATGTTTTCTGTGGATTGAAGCATTCTTTCATGAAATGGAGGAAGCGCCTAAATCACCCAAGCAACTTACAAGAAGAGGCTCAGGAAACTTATAAGACTTGTTAGGCTCTTTCCTTTGCTATACAAGAAACAAATAATTGGTAGGCAACAGGCAACTCTTCAGTGGTCTAGCTGCCTGCACATTGTGCAGGGTTCTACATTCTGTGTGTGCATATGTGTGTGTGTGTGTGTGTGTGTGTGTGTGTGTGTGTTTGGTAGTGAAGGTGCTGAAACTACCTGTGCTCTTGTAAGTTACCCCAATAAAGTCACTGGTTCACCAAGCTTCCATTGGATGGAATTATGTCTTTGGTCTGTTGGTGGGATCAGAGAAAACCCTGAGCCAGTGACGTCCTGTGTGAATGTGTGCTGGTGACATGGGCATGGCCATGCCAGGGATCTCAGAGCCTCATACACACTGGGAAAATGCAAAGCCTTCTCCAGGCTAGGCTCAGGGAAATGGTAGAGTCTTCCTGGACTGAGTGTGAATGTTGATAGTGTATGCAGAAAATGACCATGGGGTTTTCTTCCTCTGGATATTTATAGCCTGAAGAAGGCTCCCCAGCTGAGACCTTTCCAAATGAGATTAGCTTAAGCCTGCTTCCTTGGTCCAGATATATGCCAGAGACTCTGGCTCCTTATTTGCCTGTATTAACCTGAATTCCTTGTTCAATCATATGCAATAAACTACCTGTCTGTTCAATGCTAAATAATAAACACTGAGCTTCTGGAGTGTTGTGGTTTCCCCATCAGAGAGTCTAATCCACCTAATCCCACAATTTCTGTGTGCCCATGTGTCAGTCCATCTGTTATTTTTTAAGTCCTCTTGGGTCCTCAGTTGGGTCCATCTCTGGAGCCTTGAAAGGACTTGCCCATCTGCATTAGCCTCTCTATCTAGTGTGAATTAATATAGTTCACCTAGGCAAAGGCTCACAACAATGTTTTATGTTCCAGTTGTTACCAAATGTCCCTAGCATCATGCCCATGATCAAACTCTTTGCAAATGTTCCCTTACTAAGGATCAAGATCAAGATCAAGAGAAGGAAATGAATTATGGACGCTGAGTGGCATGCCTTGTCTTCCATTCATCAACCTTATTCTCTGCTGCTAAGGCCCTGGACCCCTAGGACAAAGGGAAATAGCCTCATTCCACCTTTCTGTCTTCAGCAATAGGTTGACATTTCTCCAAAAGTAGGTTATTTACCCTCATCTGCAGTGAGATTCTTTCCCCATTACAATACAAAGTAAAGAGAAGCCTGGAGGTGGCTACTTTTACCCCAATCAACCAACATTTTTTTTCTAAACCCATGTACTAAAAGTAGGAGAGTCTATTGTGATTATGCCTGTGTTTGTGGACAGAAATATGGACCAATCATTATTTCAGAAGGGGTGAGTAGACTCCTCAAGACCAAAATTTGAAGAGGAGGTGTCATTAGGACTGGGATACCTTTTTAGGTACCCAAGGCCCTTCTTAGAGACAGTGGCTGCCATCTTTAGTACTCCTTTCTGTTGGGAGAGATGTAATGTTTGCCAATAAACATCACTTCCACTTTTCTCTGAGTTGCTTGCCACTCTTCTAACTAGTTAATAGAATGCCTAGAATCAGCCTAGAATGAAGTCCACTCTTGCTTGGTATCTATTGCTGTGAAGAGACACCATGACCAAGTCAACTCTTATTAGGCCTGGTTTGCAGTTTCAGAGGTTCAGTTCATAATCATCATGGTGGGAAGCATGGCAGCATGCAGGCAGATATGGTACTGGAGGAGCCAAGAGTTCTACATTATGATCCGAAGGCAACCAGGAGGAGAGATACTGTCATCTGCAGGCAGCAGGAGGAGGATTTCATTCCATATTGGGTAGAGCTTGAGAACAGGACCTCAAAGCCTACCTCCACAGTGACACACTTCCACTACCAAGGTCACACATACTCCAACATTGTCACACTTTCTAATAATGCCACTTTCCGGGTCAAGTATATTCAAACCACCACACTTGGTGATGTAGAAAGTAAGCCAATGCCCTGAGAAGCAACAGACACAGAAGTAAAATGCCCCAGTAGAATTCATTGTCTTTACTTGCTTGGGTCTGGCATTGCTTTAGAGTAGATGAGCTCATGGCTCCTGTGCCAGGCAGAGAACTCACTTCCTGGGCAACCATACTACTCTACCTGCAGTGCTAGAGAGTCCTAATGTGCTTGCCTGCCCAATGGGATTTATGCCTATTGAAAAATGTCACATGTCCTCAGTGTAGTTCTGCTGGAATTTGGAATCCTCACGATAAACAACAGTTGGTCATGAGTTACTGAAGCCTATTGGCTAACTATGGAACAGAATGCTTGCCAAAGGAGGCTTTTGATTGGGCCTGGGCCAATCAGGATGAAAATGAGCAAGTCAGGTGCTGTTTTGTCTCCATCTTGGCTCTGAGGTTAGGAGAGCCGTATTAGGCAAGCCTGCAGTGCGAAGGAGAGACACCCATGATTCTTCACATCTTGATCCAAAGCAACAGGAGGAGAGAGACTGACACCTGTAGGCAGGCAGGAGGAGGGTCTTATTCCATACTGGACAAACCTTCCAGATTCAGTTCCTGATTCCTGAGTGATGTTCACATGGCTTCTGGGTGGGAGGTGCCATCTCATGTCCCATCTTATTGAACTCTTCCATGAAACCTGTGACAGACATAGAGCTTGATTCCTATCTTACAGTTTTAAAAATTAAAATTGAGATATGAGATGATAGGACTGAAACTAAAATTGGATTTTTTCACTCAAATTTGATAATACATTCTGTTAATATCCTTCTTTCCTTCCTTCCTTTCTTCCTTCCTTCCTTCCTTCCCTTCCTTCTACCTTTTGCCATCTACTTTCACTCTCCAAGTCTTTCTTATTTCTCCTTCTCTTCGCGAAGGTTTGGTAGGCATTAGAGAAATCCAGGTAGGGAAAACCTCAGGTCCCAACCATCACCATTGTCTTTACCTTTTTCCCTTTTATAGTTTTGCAGTGCTGGAGTTGGAATCCAGGGCCTTGAACATGATACGTGAGTGCTCCACCACTGAGCCATGCCCCCAGCCCCTCACTGGGGGATTCTAGTCAGGGGCCCAACCACTGAGCTATGCCTCCAGCCCCTTACTGGGGGATTCTAGGCAGGTGATTCATCAATGAGCTATGCTGAGCAATTTGAGGCAGAAACTCTACCTCTAAGCTATTTAGCTCTGAAATTTAGACATGCATGGTTGTGCCTTGTTTATCTTATATGGGTTGTGGGGATCTGAACTCATGTTCTTACACTTGCATGACAAGCACTTTCGTGATTGAGCCAATCCTTCAGACCTTCTTTTGCTGTCAAGAGTCAAAAATGTGCATCTTATGAGATTTATGGCATCATGTAACTAGCCTAAAATTGGACACATTTAATTTAAAAAGACTTATTTTATGTCTTTAATGCTTCAGATGGCAGGATCTGGTTATGTAGTCACCTAGAAAAACTTCTATGCAACATTTATAAGGAAGAAGTATCTAAATGTTTATATGTATGTGTATCTGTGGATGGGTATATAAGCATGTGAGTGTAGGTGTTCACAGAGTCCAGCAGAGGTCATCAATTCCCTGGAGCCGGAGTTACAGGCAGTTGTGTGCCATCTCAGGTGGATACTGGGATCTAAACTTGTGTCTCTGCAAGAGCAACCTGTACTCGTAGCTGCTGGACCACCTCCCCACTCTTGCCTATATCCAATTTTAATTGGAAATTTTATACCATGGAAGGTCTAGGGTGTGCAGGTACATAGACATGTGATATGAGTGTGGAGGTCAGGTAAAAATCTCAGCTATTGTTCCTCCAAGTGTCATCTATTTGTTTTATTGAGACAGGGTCTTTCACTGCCTTAGAATGTGTAGCCTAGGCTGACCAGCCAGAGAGCTCCAGGAACCCATCTCTCTCTGTTTCCCTAACACTGGGATACACATACTTTCTACCACATTTGGCTTTTTATTTTTCTATGGATTCTGGAAATGAAGTTAGGTCCATATGCTTACAAGGCTTACCATTTGATAACTTGATTGATATTGATATTTTTATCAAGTGAGCTTCCTCTAATTCCTAGCTCTCCCTTTCTTTAATGCTTCATATGACAGGATCTGGTCATGTGGTCACCTAGCAAAGCTCCTAGATAACATTTAGAAGGAAGAAGTTTCTGAATGGCCATGTCTCTGCTGTGCTGGGGAAGCCTTGTTTCCTCTGGATACCAGGTCTATCACTGAAACACAGAACTTCTGATCTACAAGATCTACAAAGATTTCTGTCTGCTCTAAGAGCTGGTGAGTGTCTTCCGTTCATATTGTTGAACTAAAAAAGCATAATGTTCATAGCTGATTGGGTTCATTTCTTGTTCTTGGCCTGGATCCCAAGCATCTTTCATTTGGAAGTAGAGCCAGCCTTTTACAGTCTAGTTAGCTCAAAATGCTAATGACAGTGTTAGCACCTCCTCACCTCCCTGGAAACTCCATCCAGAACCCCCTCCTCCAACTCTTCAGAGAGGCCAAATCTGAACTTATTCCATCAAGGCCAAATGTCAATCATAAGAAGAAATCTATATGAAATTTTAATTGCAGGATGTGCTGAGCAAATTTAATGAGTGAAATAAGAGAGAGGAGAATTCCCCCGTCTTTGGTGCATGCATAATGTTGACTTAAATGGACTCTCTGGGGGTGCAGGGGAATTGCAGTTTTGAATTTACACACTGAGAGAGCAAATCGAGTGGACCCCAGAAGGTGAAGGTCATAAATCAGAACCATTTAACCAGCTTTGAATGATTGTTCCGGCTTGAATGGTGGAGAGTGTTGGCTGTAGCCCCAGCCATCACTGTGACTCCAATTGCCAAAATGCCACTCAGTATTCATAAATCAGCGGTCATTAACCCTCTGAATACTACCTGTCGAGTTCCTAAATACATTTCCAACCTGCTAATGGAGGTTTGATGGGTAGTCGCTCTCGAGGAAAACAAATGACAGTGTCACTCTGACAGACCTGGAAATGTGTCTTTTTGGAACACCAAGTCGCTTTGGGGTGATGATGTCTCCACAGAAATCGCTCTTTGCACAAAAAGATCATTATTATTTTCCCCCAACACTTGTCATTTCCGTAGACGACAGCTTTGATGTTTATGTCTCAATTGTGGAAAATTTGCAGAAGATCTGATCCAAAGAGTCAATTCAATTGCGGGTTCATTCCTGTTTACCCACAGTAATTGGAAAATAAGTGCATGGCCCAGCAAAAGGCCACAGCATTTACTGGATTGCAGGGGAGGAAGCCAGGGGAAGAGACGACGGAAAGACATAGTAATGGGAGCGTCCGTCACTTTGGTAACAAATTTGGGAAGAGATCGAGAAATGGAAATGAGAACCTGAACTCAGAGGGACATGAAGCCAGAAAGCGATTTCATTACCACAGACACTGGAGTCTGTGTTCATTTTCTCCGAAGCTTGTCTCTGGGCTGGATTCATAAATTATATATAATGGTGACCAGACTTGTGGGGAAGAGCATCGTGCTGTCGCAAGTAATAGGTGCCACTTCACAATGCAGCATTTTAAATCTGCCTTAAGTGAGGTTTGTTGTGTGAGTGTCGGGAGGAGGGCTGGGAGATTTATCTCATGCTTGCTTTTGCCTTGAAAAAAATGGACCGGAGGAAGGGAAAGCCAAAAGAAATGCTGTTTCCAGGTCTAACCCCTCAGAGTAATAGCAGACATTCTTTTCACCTCAAATTGATTAGTCAAGGAGAGCAGAAAGCATTTTATTTTTTAAAAAGATTTATTTTATCGATTAAAAGAATCATGCATATTGGCATGGGTAGGTAGGTGCATATATGTGAGAGTGGCTAGGGAAGCTAGGGGAGGGAGTGGGACCCCCGGAGTTGGAGTTACAAGTGGTTATGTGCTACTCGATGTGGGTGCTGGGAACTGAGTTCCATTCTTCTGCAAGCACAGTGGGTGCTCTTAAACACCGGAGCCATCTCTCCAGTCCCTTCAAAAGATCAAAGGTGTGACACAGAGGTGTCTCTGGTGCTTGGAACTCTAGATTTGAAATCCAGATGAATTTTCATGAGAGGAGTAACAATTAAAAACAGACAAGCAAACAAATTCTAGAATTGGGGATGTGGCTCAGTTGGTAGTGTTTGTCTAGCATGGAAAACTTCCTGTGTTTGATCCCCAACACTGCACAAACTGGGCATGGTGATGTGTGCCTTCAATCCTAGCTGGAAATTCTATCTCCAAAACAAACAAAGAGAGCTGGCAAGATGGCTAAGTGAACAGAAGCTCCTATTGTCAAGCCTGGTGACCTGAGTTTGGTCCTTCCAAACCTATATGTACACATACACGCACATACACACTCACACTTACATGTGTGCACACACATTTACTCTCCCAACAGCGCGCGCGCGCACACACACACACATACACACACACCCCACAGCATGCACACACCTACCATACACATACACACTCATGTACACACATACACATACACACACACAAACTCCATAAATACATGAAAAATATCTTTTTCTACACCCGTTTGTTTGCCACATCACGCTATTAGATTTCAAAGCTTCTGCCTCAGCTGTATCCACCTGACTGCTAGCACCCTCTTCCCTATCCGCCTTCCCAGCAAGTTCCTTCTTCCTTTCCTGTGGCAGAACCATTGACTGACTCTCTTGTTCCCTATAGTCTTCTGGAAAAAAAAAAAAAAGATTCTAGCAACCATTATTGAATTTATTTATTGTGCAATGTGTATGAGCACAGACCTCAAATTCTAGAGACAACTTGACCAACTTCTGTGATCTCCAGGCCAAGTTCACAGCAGACCCGAGAGAACTGAGTGCTTCATTTCATGTCCTCACTGGGAATCCTGGGTGTGGCCAAGACCTGGCAATTGAGCATGCATTCCCTTAGAGGAATCTGAGATTACAATGAACAAACCAAAGAAGCCCTTTGTTGCTACTGTGGAATGGGCAGAGGGAAAGGGTGGCATTATTTTTTTTGTAAGAAACCTGCTGAAATGTATAGGAGGAGCTGAAATGTGCCAAAGGGGCAAAGCAGAAAGAGAGAGGATGTCGTGGTTTGAATGTAAAATGTAACCCATAGGCTCATGTGTTTGAATACTTGCTCCCCAGCAGGTGGCAGTGGTGTGTGTGTGTGTGTGTGTGTGTGTGTGTGTGTGTGTGTGTGTAGGTGTGTGCATGTACATATATATACTGTGAGTCTTTTTCTGAGGAGAACACACACACACACACACACACACACACACACACACACCCTATTCACCTGAAATAGGCATCCCAAGACCAAAGTAACACTCTCACTAAAGTCCAGTGTGGTGGGACTTTATTGGACTTACGACAGAAATGTATGTGAGAGGCTCCTTTCAGGAGCAGGGGTGGCTGAGAGGCAGCCATGGTTCTGAAAAGCTTACTCCACTCAGCGTGGATGATGACTCCTCAAAGCTGTGTGCCTCAAGCTCTCTACATGACTTGCTGGCCATTTGACAGGCTCGTGAATCACTTGATAGCTTCATTCCCATCCCCTGTAACTGAATTTACAAGTTCCTGCTATTGCCTCCAGCTTTCTGCATGGGTGCTGTGGATCCAAACTCAGGTCTTCATTATAGCAGAGTGAGCACTTTACAAATGAAGCCATCTTTTCAGCCAGATAGTGCTGTTTTGAGCAAGTCATGGGATCTTGAGAGGTGGTTTCTCTCTGGAGAAAGGGGGTCACTATCAGTGAGATTTAAGGTTTCATAACCAGGTTCAAGCTTTTGCTTTGCTCTTTGCCTCCTGTCTGTGGATACAACGTGACCAGCCAACACATGTGGTTCCAATGCTGCTGTTCATAGTGATGGATTGAACCCTCAAACTGTGAGCCAACACACCTTTTCTTCTTGAAATTGTTTCCTGTTAGGTTCTTAGTCACAACAACCCGAAACGTGATGAATACAGAGCACATGTCACACTGGGTGGCAGTGGGTCATCTCAGAGGTGCCAAAGACTCTGGCTTTGAGTGAGACAATAGGTCTTCCTAGTCACGGCTGTGATTTTGCAACATTCTTGCTTATTTGTAAGAGAGAGACTTCCCAGGATTCAGTGTTCATAAAAAACAGTGTTGGATCAATGCAGTTGCCTTTAGTGATGATATTGTCTGAGAAAAGCAGAGGGATTCTGCACAGATTGAGTCCTATGAAAGATGTATTCTGAGACTCTGGAAGGCAGAACCATTCCCGGAAGAAGTAGGAAAACTACAGAGGGTAATTTTTTGTCAGCTGTTTTGTCTCAGTAATGAGAGGAAGCTGAAGAATACTGGTCGGAGGCATAGTCATATTTCCTGACCACTTTAAAATTCACGTACATCTCTTGTGTAAAAGAATGGGCTCCATTTCTATAGCGAATATAATGGATTTTAATGATTGCCCCTATTGTTATGATCATTGTTGTTACTTTGAGACAAGACCTCATGGTGGAACCCTGGTTAGCCTAGCATTCACTCTAGACCAGGCTGGCCTTGAACTCACAGAGATCCACCTGCCTCTGCCTCTCAAGTGCTGGGATTTAAAGACATGTTCCACCAAACTGAGCATAATTACTTAACTCTGTGTGTGTGTGTGTGTGTGTGTGTGTGTGTGTGTGTGTGTGAGAGAGAGAGAGAGAGAGAGAGAGAGAGAGAGAGAGAGAGAGAGAGAGGATAGGTACCTGTGGAAGCCAGAAGAAGGCATCAATCCTCTGGAGCTGGAGATGCAGGTGGTTATGAATCACCTGATATGGGTGCTGAGGACCGACTTGGGTTCCTTGCAAGGGCACCAAGAGCTGAAGCAGCCTCCACACCCTGTAGTGCCCAATCTCTTATCCTTCTTGAGGTGGGAACTGTTTTTGCTGAGCAGACATTCTCACCCATATCTTTAAGATCCATTCATGAATTCCATTAATATTTACTAAGCTCTTACTGTATAGAAAATGTATTGTGAGATATGAAGTCCACAGCAGTGTGTAAGAAGTTGTTGACTGTAAGAGAGAGAAAATGAGAACAGGGAGCTGGTTTTTGGTATACTTAATTGTTTGGCTCCTAAAGGGTAAAAGGGAGAGGCTGCAGAAAGCTGGGTATAGAGATTCTTATGGGATGTTTTGTGGATTCTTCGATACCCTCTGTCTTTTAGTGCTGAGATTGGTTACACGTATAGATCACCATGCTCACCTATTTTAAAGTGTGTGCTCTGGAGTGTGATCTCAGGTCCTTATGCTTGCATGGCATGGACTCTCCCCATGAGCCACCTCTCAAATCTGTCTGTGGCTTTCAAAAAGGATTAAAAAGAATGACGACATGTGTGTGTGGGTGTCTGTGTGGGTGTCTGTGTGGGAAGAATGACATGTGTGTGTGGGCGTCTGTGTGGGTGTCTGTGTGGGAAGAATGACATGTGTGTGTGGGCGTCTGTGTGGGTGTCTGTGTGGGTGTCACCTTTGGAGGCCAGAAGAGGGCCTCAGATCCCCTGAAGCCAGAGTCTGTGAGTGACTTAATGTGAGTTCCTCGATCTGAACTCCAGTCCTCTGCAAGAGCAGTAAGCATGCTTAACCACTGAACTATCTAGTCCCTGTGATTAAGGAAAAAAATCGATGAAATAGCAGCCATGAGCTGAGCCAGGCCCACGATTACTGCCTCCGTCTGTACTTCTTGGTCTGCTGTGGTGTGTAGACCTCTGCCACATACTCCTACTGCCATGAACAAAGCTGTCTTTACTGCCACTCTTAAGATTCTCTGAAACCATGAGCTAAGTAAATCTTCCTTTAAATTGTTTCTGTCAGGTGTTTGGTCACAGCCATGAGCTTCTTGTCTGAGTGATGAGCTGCATTTCTTTACATTGCACTGGGAAGTGTGCACCTGCTTCTCTTATTTAAAGAGAAATAGAATCCTGGAATATGAACCTGCTAGTCTCCTTGGAAACCAAAGGAAGATGAAACTTTAGACTTTTCATTTTCCACCACTTTGAGATAATACATAAATGCGGGCAACCTTTTCTAAATTTCAACACCCGCTCCTTGCTTTCTTGGGACTGCAAAAGGCAAAGATCTATGCCCCAAACTCTTCTGTATGTAATACAAAAAATGCTCCAGTATATTTGCTCCTGACAGAAGCATATTACTGCTTTTATTGTCAATTTCAAAATGTGACTGGTGTTGGAACTTTCTTAGTGCCACTAACACAAGTTAGTCAGAATGAGATGCAGGTGCATGTGTGTGTGTGTGTGTGTGTGTGTGTGTGTGTGTGTGTGGCTTGGATCACTTTTTACTCTGACAAAGGCTGTACTGGCTTCTGCCACACACCTCACTTTGGGGATCTGTCTCCCTATGAAGCCTCAGTATCTTGGAGTCCAGAACCCAGTTAACATTCTGACATATTTGTCTGGGCCGACTGACAGCATCTGTCACTCTGGCTGAGTCTCCTCCTCATTCCTTTCGTCATTTCCTCTCACCCTACATTTTGTCCTCCACCTATCTTGGCCCCAGTTGCACCCTCTAGTTCTCATTCTGTTTTACCAGTGAGGGAGAGGGAGTCTTAGTTTCTTTTCCTGTTGCTGTGATAGAATATCCTAATAGAAGCAACTTGAGGGAGAGATGATTTATTTTGGCTCACAGTTCAAGGGTACATTTTATTGTGTAAGAGGAATCAGGCAGTCATATCTATTTAGTTATTTATAATATTTAATTTTACTTATTCACTTTACGTCCTTCTCACTGCCTCCTTCCAAACCCTTCCCCCACCCTTTCTCTTCTCCTCTGAACAAGTGAGCCCACCCTGGGTATCCCCCCACCCTGGCCCATCAAATCTTCAAGGCTAGGTACATCCTCTCCCACTGAGGCAGACAAGACAACCCAGCTAGAAGAATGTATCTCATACACAGGCAACAGATTTTGGGATAGCCTCCACTCTAGTTATTGGGGACCCATATGAAGACCAAGCTGAGGTAGCCATATCTTGAAGTAGCTGGTTGCATCACCTCCATCATCAGAATGCAGAGGGATGTGGATGCAAGATGCTTTTGCTGCTTATCAGCTCTCTCTCTCTCTCTGACATTGTCCAATCAGGGAATGGTGCCACCCCTAAAGGTCTTCCCACCTCAGTTGATGCATGCCCAGAAGTTCATGTACCAGACGATTCTAGACTCTGTCAAGTTGACAGTTCCCACCAATAAGCACAGTCCCCTCCCCACATCTGCTTTTGGAATTGTCATCATCTGATCTTCAATACTGTCTCACTAATGCTGGGGCTGGATTAGTCGATTCGGACTACAGGTGTATAGTCTAGTTCTCTCCTCCAAACAGAAGCATTCTTTCCTAGATGGAGGGAATCTAAGGCTCAGAAATAAAATGCAACTTACAAGTCTCAAAGTTCTTGAAATTTACAGGCTTCACAAAGCTTCTCTCCAAGGTTCTTACAAGCAGCAACAATTGCTAGGGAGATGATCTCCTTATCAGAACTGCCTGTAAATCATGCATAGAGCTTTGGGGTTGTAGTTTTTGTGAGTTATTACTTGTTCTTTGATGGGCTTTTCAGAGATACAGCTTTCTTTCATTCGTCCATGCTCCTGTATGTAACCCTTTGTCCATGTAAGGAAGCCCAACAAACTCATGGGTTCCCTAGCTAGAGTTGTGTAGAATAGCTCTTTGTCCTGTCAGTGGTGTTCTAACTAGAGCCAATGGATGCTTGCTTATATCTTCACAGAAAAAGTCACCCAACAGATCATTGGGTTCTAGAGCAACAGAGGCCAGAGGTCAGGAGAATGGCCTGTGGTCAGCATTGGGATTCAAGGTGAAGTCCTGGGTGGATCATTTATGGCTGGAAGATATAGAAGGGCTGATATACTGCCTAGTGGGTGAGATTTTGTATTTATTTCTGCTGATGCATGATGTATGTAGCCCTCAGGCAGGATGGCCCTTGAGAATTAATCAAAGTATTAATCCCTAGTATAATGTTGAAAGGACGTACTCCAGGTTTACAAGGAAACAGCTAAGAATCAGACCGTCTCCTCAAGAGGTTGACAACAGAGTTCCTATAAGACTCAGCAGCTCAATTCCTCAGTGTATACCCCAAGACACTGAAGACATATTCAAACAAAGGTTTGTATGTGAAGGCTCTTTGACAACGATATTCACAATGGCAAAAGGGATAAGTGAGTCAATCTGCCATCAACTGAATACATCAACTGAATGTGGTCTATTAATGCAATGGAATAGTACTTTTCCATGAAAAGGAATAAAATACTGACATGGTATAATGTTGCAGGATATTTGATCACGCTGTGAACCCTGAGATTGAAAAAACCTGTTTCTAGTTGTGCTGTGGCTCACCCTTAGCACACACCTTTAATTCCTTTGGCTGGGATACAGACATACCCTTAATAGACATCTTTAATCCCAAACAATGAAGATAAATTTAGTTTGTTGAGGGAAGCAGACATATTTGAAATCGATGTCTAATGGAGGGGCAGACAAAGTGAGGATTCAGAGAAAGATTTGAATAGGATATGCCCAACTCTCACAAGAACAGAGAGGAAAGGGAAGCTACGTAAGAGAGCAGCACAGAGAGAGAAAAGGAGGGGAGACAGTTTTACTTGGACAGTTGTTCAAAGATACATTGCAGAGAGAAAACAAGCTAGACACATGTGAAGACAGAACAAGCCAGAGAATGAGAAGGAGCCAGAAGATTAGAACATATTGCTAGAGTTAGTTTGAGGCCAAGCAGAGCAATTCAGTCAGAGGCCTAGAAAGAAGCCAGATTGAATCAATCAGCCTGGAGAGGAGCTTGAGCCAGAACAGCTGAGTTGTATCATACAGTCTGAGTTCAGAAAGGGCTAGAAAGGGTGAACTTATTTATCAGGAAGTCTTAGACTTCCTGAAAACATTCTAGGCTTAGATGAGATTGTAAAGAAGCTAGAAGCTTCCAGGACTAGGACTAGGTTAGCAGACAGAGGCAGTAAGTCTTGAGGATAACACTTTACTACAGGAGAATAAAAGATACATTTACAGTATAATATGGATGGACTTTGACATACTATCATAAGTTAAAGAGGCCATATTAAAGACTCACCCAAATAAACTGTTTCTCCCTTATTTTGCTTCTCCAGATTATTTTATCACAGCAACAGGAAAAGGCAGTACTTAAACATATTATGTGTAACATTTATTTCCTTCTTATTGACCCTTGTACATCTAGTGTAAAACACTCTGTGAAACATTTCTGTCATGTATTTGTATTATCATACATTATATTGTTTTATTAGTTTCCTTTCTGGTTATTCTATCCATAGAAGCAAGTTTCCTATTATAATATACATATAGGTAAGATTAGAAAAGAAATACTTAGGAAACTCTCAGAAGTATTTACTAGCTACTTTAAAAAGGTTTATTTTATTTATTTGTTAAAATTTATTTTATTTATAATAAAGTATGTTATATAAATATATAATAAAGTGTCTCTCTGTGTGTTTGTTTGCTTGCGTGTGTGCACATTGAGTTACCTACGGTAACCAGAAGAGGGCAGCAGATTCTTCAGAGCTGAAGTTCTAGGTGGTTGTGAACAGCTGGGTGTGGGTGCTTCAAACGTACTCAAGTCGCCTTCAAGAGCAGTAAGGGCTGTTAACTGCTGAGCTGGTACTCCAGCCTTGTTGTCTGTTTTACCTTTGGAAGGTCATTTAAATTCTGAATCTCAGTTTTCAAACATCTGTAAAATTCGCATGAAAATACAAGCCTTTGAATTGTGATGGGAAGGAAATTTGAGAACATTCACCAAAGTTCTGGATCATATTAATCGCTGGGTAAATGCAGCAGCCTGTATTTTCCTGGCCCATCCTCTCTCCTCCAGGAAATTCTCTCATTGCAGACATTCTCTCATTAAGCTGTTATATTTTACAATGGACTTAAAGGAATGACTTTCCCCACCCCTAGATGGATTTGATTCTCAGCCTGTGGGCTTTCTGTTATAAAATGAGAGATGTGTTTCTAGAACTTTCCATTTAAGGGATAATTGCAATCTTTTCCTAGTTTGTTGAAACATTGAAGTCAATGGCTAGGAATTTTCTCAGCCTTTAATTTTTCCACTGTGAAATCACATTAGAAATTTGTACTTAAATATTTGTCTGCGCTTCCATAATGATCCTTGTGGAAACTCAGGTGAAATGAAGTCTGAATTAGAAAAGTCACAAGCAGTTAAGTATATGAGGGTTTCTGTAGAGCCCATGTGTACTCTGTTGGGTGATGGTGATTTATACACTCTTCATTAGAAGTATTCTAGCTGGTAGTGGTGGCACACACCTGTAATCCTAGCATTTGGGATGTGGAGGCAGGAGGATTCAGAGTTGGAGGTCATCCTAGGCTACATGGTGAATTCCAGGATAGCTTGGGCACAGGGGACTTAGTCTCAAAACCAAAACCCAAACCAAACTAAATTAAACATGACCCACAATAAGGAAAATCCAGATGGAGGTCCTGGGGAAAAAGGCTCAATCAGCAGAGTATATGCTGTAGGATCATGGGAACCCAGTTCTGTCCTCAAAACCAATGTAAATCCGTGGGTATAGTATGCTTATCATCTCAGGGCTGAGGCTGGGTGAGTGGCAGACAGGAGGATCTCTTGGGCTTCCTGGCCAGCCAATTACCAAGTCCAAGGTCTCATTGAGAGACTCAAATAAATAAAGTGGATGGTTCCTGAAGAGTAACACCCAAAGTTGACCTCTGGCCTCTAGATTCTCATGGACACACATATATGCACACACAGAGAGACACACAGATAAACATGCATACAGCAATTATTTTGGGGCTGGTGAGATGGTTCAGCAGGTAAAGGTGCTTGTTGCCAAGCTTGATGATCTGAGTTCAAGCTCCATGACCCACTTGGTGCAAAGAGATAACTAATTCTCTAAAGTTGTCTGATTGCTTCTGTCTCAGTCAGGGTTTCCATTTCTGGGAAGACACCATGACCAAGGCAACTCTTATAAAGGACAGCATTTAATTGGGGCTGGCTTATAGTTCAGAGGTTCAGTCCATTATCATCAAGGTGGGAGCATGGCAGCATGCAGGCAGGCACAGCACGGGAGGAGCTGAGAGTTCTACATCTTGTTATGAAAGCAAACAGACTGATTCTTCCACACTGGGAGAAGCTTCAAAGCCCACCTCCACAATGACACACTTCCTCCAACAAGGCCACACCACCTACCTAACAGTACCATTCCCTATGGGCCAAGCATATTCAAACCACAAAATAGAACAGGAAGTGGGGTGGATCTATCAATCCTCAAAGCCTGTCCCCAGTGACTCACTTCCTCCAACTAGCTTCTTCTTTTCAGTGATTCTACAACTTTCCAATATGGCTCTGCCAAGTGGAATCAAGCATTCAAATATGGATTCATTCTGCAGTCTAACCATGACACGATGCTTTTTAATATAGCCAACTAAAAAAGTCTGGGAAGATGGCTGCGAATGAAGTGCTTGTCATGCAAGCATGAGGATCTGCTTTGAGTTTAGATCCCTAGCATTCACATACAAAATCAGCTATGAAAGTGAATGCCTGTAATCCCAGCACTGGGTAGATTGAGAGGGGATCCCTTGTTCTCCTTGGTCAGACCCTTCTAAAACTGTGGCCCTTTAATACAGCTCCTCATGTTGTGGTGCCCCCAACCACAAAAATTATTTTCATTGTTACTTTATAGCTTTAATTTGGATACTGTGTGAATTATGTAAATATTCATGTAATATAAATATATCATATGCAGGTGGTCTTAGGTGACCCCTGTGAAAGGGCCATTTGACTCACAAAGGGGTTGTGATCCACAGGTTGAAAACTCCTGGTTTAGCTGAATGGCGGGCTCTGGGTTTAAAGAGAGACCTTGCTCAAAAAGCTATGTGGAGAGTGATTGAAGAAAATACTGAATATTGACCTCGGGTTTCTGCATATACAAATGTGCATGTGCATACAAACAAACGTGTACACACATATACATATGCATGCACACTACCACTTTCACAGGCAGGCACACTCGCAGACACACATGCTTGTGTGCTTACAGGCATGCAGCCTTGCAAGCATGTAGGCTCGCAGGCTTGCACACACACACAGACTCACGCACAGAAGCACGCACACACGCACAAATGCATGCCTGCACGCACGCACGCACGCACGCAAACTGAATCACTTGACTCCAGTTCTAGTATGGGACTAAGCAACAAGGCATGTTTTCTCCAGACTATTTTAAAACTACCCATCTTCATTTATTTTATCTCAGGGTTCGTTAATAACTTCGTCCTGGGATTGGTCAGTTCTTTGTCTTCCTTGCTCAGCTTAGCCATAAACCTCATCAGAACTCCACCTGTAAAACTGGCAAACAGCTGCACCTCGAGCTTGGAAACTGATGGAGAGGGAGAAAAACGTCCCTACAGTTCCTATCAGCCTTAAACAGAAACATCTGTTCCATGGAAGCCTTTTGCTGACTTGGTTTTCAGGGAAGCATTCTAGTCAGGCGATAGCCCTTGGTGACATCAGCCACAAAGAAGGACTGCAAGGGACGGTGCACACAGGGAATTGTCTGTGTGCCAGGAAATGGAATCTCAAGCCTCACATTCTAGATGGCTTTAAAAGCACCAGTGTTTGCTTAAAAGGACAGATACTGTCAGGGGCTGGAGAGTGCTCCCAACTAGAGAGAAAATACAGATGAGAAAGCTGATGGCTCCAGCAGACCTGGGAGTTTTTTTCTTCTCTTTACCCATCAGCTCAATAGCAGAGAAAGATTTCCACTGTCAGTGTCTGTAGAGACAAATGCTTTCCTTCCAACCCCCTTTAGTTGATATCTAGCCATGAAGATCTTTTCAAGGCATGGGTTAAGTCAGAGAATGTAGGTAAGAGCTATAGTCCAGAACCCACAGTGTGGGTATTGTTTCTTCATCTAGAAGTTGAATCTTGCATATGCTACTCAAGTGTGCTATTGTTGAGCTATCTCCACTCATCACTGGGGGATTCTAGGCAGGAGCTCTACCACTGAGCCATGCCCCCAGCCCCTCCCTGGGGGATTCTAGGCAGGGGCTCTACCACTGAGCCACACCCCAGCCCCTCACTGGGGCATTCTAGACAGGTGCTTTACCATTGAGCCACCAGCCCCTCATTGGAGGATTCTAGGAAGGTGCTTTACCACTGAGCTGGATTTCTTGACTCTTTGTACTTTTTATTTTGAGACAGATTAATTTTTCTGGATTGGCCTTGAACTCACTCTGTACTGCAGGCTGGCCCACAAACTAGCAATCCTTCTTCCTCAGCCTCCCAAGTTTGGAATTACAAGAATAAGCCACAACCCTAGGCTACAGATGTAATCCTAGATGATATTTTTGATCCAGTACTGGTTGAATGAACAAACATGGAAATTGGTTATGGGTGTGTGTGTGTCTGGAATGGGTTAAAACACACAGAAAGCTAATCGTTATCTGACTATCTGTTTTGACACACCTTGTCTGAGACATGGTGATGTAAGGCAGTGTTTTAGTTTAGTTTCTGTTGTTGTGAGAAAATAGCCTGACAAAAAGTAGCTTAGGACAGAAAGCTCTCTGCTTCATTTTAGCACTCACTTCTGGGCTACAGTCCATCACTGTGGGGGAGTCAAGAGAGAGAGA
>JADRCH010000207.1:2606320-2644331 GCA_019843965.1 Rhynchomys soricoides | reverse complement strand
CACAGTCACCTAATGTCAATAGTCAAGAGAGAGAGATGCATGCTGCTTGAGAAACACACAGTCACCTAATGTCAATAGTCAAGAGAGAGAGATGCATACATGCTTGAGAAACACACAGTCACCTAATGTCAATAGTCAAGAGAGAGAGATGCATGCATGCTTGAGAAACACACAGTCACCTAATGTCGATAGTCAAGAGAGAGAGATGCATGCATGCTTGAGAAACACACAGTCACCTAATGTCGATAGTCAAGAGAGAGAGAGATGCATACATGCTTGAGAAACTCACAGTCACCTAATGTCGATAGTCAAGAGAGAGAGATGCATGCATGCTTGAGAAACACACAGTCACCTAATGTCGATAGTCAAGAGAGAGAGATGCATACATGCTTGAGAAACTCACAGTCACCTAATGTCGATAGTCAAGAGAGAGAGAAATGCATGCATGCTTGAGGTTTTCTCTACTCTCATATAGTCCAAGGCCCCCAATCCAGTGAACAATGAGAACCACTTTCAGGCCAGGTCTCACCATATCAATTAAGGCAATGAATACACCCCCTCTTCCCCTGACATGCCTATAAGCGAACCTGATGTAGACAATCCTTCACTAGACTCTCTTCCCAGGTGACTCTGGGCTATTTCAAGTTGACCCTTACAACTGAACTTCATAGTCAGTGTAGCTGGTCAGTAAGCCTTCAGGGAACCATCTGTCTCCTTGTCCCATCTTTTAGTGCTGGGCTTACAGGCCCATGTCATTGTGACCAGCCTTTGACATGTGTTTTGAGGATTTGAACTCAGATCCTCAAGCTAGTGAGGCAAGTCCTTTATTGAGTCAGCTGTCTACCCATCAGTTTTGCATGCATGTGTGATGCTGAGAATTGAACCCAGGACCTCACGGTTGCTGGGCAAGTGCTCTTCCACTGAGCTATGTATATTACTATATCCTAGGGCAGACAGTTTTATCCCCTGGTCTCATTTTAGCTCACCAACGACTTCGTGGTCCTGCTCACCTGATGCATTGAAATGGGCCCAATTTCACATCTGTAGTGTTCTTGCAAAAACAAACCATTCAATTTAACTTTGAACCATGTTTGGGGACTTTATACAAAACCACTGGCTGGAATTTAATACTTTAAAAACACCAAAAATCATGGATGGGCAGAGGCATCTGTGTTGACTTTTTTGAGTACCACTGCCCCTTAAACAGAGCTGGGTTAATCTCCACACCCACTCTTCAGATCTGACTACATCCTGTTGTTCTTCTTCGTGGTCACATGGTGTCACTGTTGGGACTCCATCCTCCATCCTCAGACTTGGCAAGTCCAGAGCCTGCAGAGGGCCCTGGGAATAGAGTCAGGAGCCGCCAGGCACATTTCCTTAGCTGTCAGCTTGGCTAAGTGGGACTTCCAGCTTGGCTTCTTGTGCTCGTCACGTTTTCCACCTCAGCCTTCCTAGGTCCCACTTAGAGCTTCCTCTTGGTCTTTTTTGCTTTGCAAAAATCAGTTTACAGAAGCTTCTCTTTGCCACGGACTGTGGTTCATGCAGAGATTCACAGTTTGTCAAGGTGCAGAGAGTAAGTGTCTGTGTAATGTTGAGACACAAATGGGACATCTATATATAAACCCCCTACCCCGAAATGCTCAGGAAACACCATGGAAGAGGAGATGGAAAGATTGGAAGAGCCAAAGATCTGGGAGGGCCAGGCAAAACAGTGGCTTCTGGACAGGACAAGACCACTGAACTCCTGAACTCCTGGCAACTGTTTGCCTGGACAAGGTTAAGTCAGTCAACTTTCCAGCATAGAGTGAGGAGTGGCTCACCAACCCATTTTTCAGGGTTTGGCCTCTTGTAGGTTAGCCATGCTTCAGAGGATGGACAAATTGTATTCAGTGGGTTTCTTAGTTAGGGTTTTCCTGCTCTGAAGAGACACCGTGGCTAAGGCAACTCTTATAAGGATACATTTAATTGGGGTTGGCTTACAGGTTCAGAGGTTCAGTCCATCATCATCAAGGTGGGAGCATGGCAGTGTCCAGGCAGGCATGGTGCAGGAGGAGCTGAGAGTTCTACATCTTCATCTGAAGACCGCTAGGAGAAGACTGGCTTCCAGGCAGCTAGGACGAGGGTCTTAAAGTCCATGCCCACGATGACATACTTCTTCCAAGGCCTACCTCCAACAAGGCCACACCTCCTAATAGTGCCATTCCCTGGGCCAAGCACATTCAAACCACCGCAGTGGGTTACTTAAAAAAAATGAAAGAGGAAGAAGATGATATGGAATTGGGAGGGAGAACGGGAATTTGGACAGAATCTGGAAACAGTTGGGGGAAGTATGAGGGGTGGATATGATCAGAATACACTGCATTAAAGAGTTGGTTATGATGTTTCCTAGCACTTTGCAGCTTGTGAACCCTCTCTGTCCGCTCTCTGAGCAGGAGACATGCAAACTTCTTCAAACAGGGTCTGGGGAGATAGATAGTTTGGTTCATAGAGTGCTTGCCTTACAAATGTGGGGATCTGAGTTTAATACCCAGGAGCAAAGTGGGGTGGGTGCGTGGGGAGGTGGAGACAGGAGGATCTAATGGACTCCATGGCCAGCCAGTGTAGCTGAATTCCTGAGCTCCAGGTAGAAGTGAGAGACACTGTCTTTGACGACAAGATACGGAGCTCCTGAGGAGTGATGCCTGAAGTTGACCTCTGGTCCCCATACACAAAGTGCAACAGGTGTGCATGTGCATTCACACACCTACATACATGTACACACATGCAAACACACAGTATTTCAAACAAATGGGCTTTTTGCCTTTCTGTCTCATTTGCAAGAGGCTAGATTGTTACAGACTGTGAGTAAGGCTTCTTAAACTTTTCTACTTTGCCCAAGAGACTCATCAATCTAGAGTAGATAGGTATATACAATACATAGAAATCAAACTGTATTGACAATAAATTATAAATAAATTTACTTAGAAAACTCTTGTGCATAAATATAATTTTCCCATTTGTTAAAGTTAAAGACTACCTTGCATACTAATGAAAGATGGACGTTCTTATCCATCTTACTGTCACATAAAGGGTTATGACTTGGATGTATATTTGACACTGCAGGATATAGAACAACTTTGTTGTGCTTCAGAGTTGATTGACAGTTTGATTTTACAACCCTCAATGCTGGGAACACATTTCACATGCATACATGGTACAAAATGGAGAAGCAAGCTTAACGTCATTTCAAGAACTGTTGGAAATTCTGTTCTGATTCCACACCAAAACTCATTGGACAACTTTTTTTAAAAAAATGAAACTCAAGTTGTTGGTGAGTCAAACAGCAATTTTTAAAAATCAAGTGCTCTCACACAGTGAAAGCCAAAGATATATTAATTAAATACTCGCATGCTGAGGAATGGCAGCAGGAGATGCTTAAAGTCTTAATTTTCCATAATTAAGCCTCATGCTTCCATAATTGTTTGCACAGTAAAAGTACCGTGGTTCATAACTCACAATAGGCTCAAATATGAGCTAAGCTGTTGCAGACAGCCTTTGATGGTGCTGCGTGCCATTGATGGCACACTTAGCACAAGCAGCACACGCTGTGTGTTCAGAACCAAGGCTGTAGTGGAGACAAGGGAGACAACACAGGTGAGCACCATTGGAAACAGTCTGTGTTAATTATGCATCTGACTTAGAATTAGTTTTTGGTTGTTGTACACTCAGAAGCCTTTTAATATTGTTACATATTTACTGCCCCCAATTTTGGTTGCATAACCTTATAAAATGTTGCAACCTGCAAGTAGAAGAATGCAAATTGATCCATTCCTATCTCCCTGTACAAAGCTCAAGTCCAAATGGATCAAGGACCTCCACATAAAACCAGATACACTGAATCTAGTAGAAGAGAAAGTGGGTAAAAGTCTTGAACAATGGGCACAGGGGAAAAGTTCCTGAACACTACACCAATGGCTTCTGCTCTAAGATCAAGAATCGACAAATGGGACCTCATAAAATTGCAAAGCTTCTATAAGGCAAAGGACACTGTAAATAGGACAAAATGGCAACCAGCAAATTGGGAAAAGATCTTTACCAATCCTAGATCCAATAGAGGGCTAATATCCAATATATACAAAGAACTCAAGAAGTTAGACTCCAGAGAACCAAATAACCATATCAAAAAATGGAGAACAGAGCTAACCAGAGAATTCTCAACTGAGGAAACTCGAATGGCCAAGAAGCACCTAAAGAAATGTTCAGCATCCTTAGTCATCAGGGAAATTCAAATCAAAACAACCCTGAGATTCCACCTCACACCAGTCAGAATGGCTAAGATCAAAAACTCAGGTGACAGCAGATGTTGGTGAGGATGTGAAGAAGGAGGAACACCTCTGTTGCTGGTGGGAATGCAAGCTGATAAAACCTCTCTGTAAATCAGTTTGGCAGACCCTCAGAAAAATGAACATAATACTACCTGAGGACCCAGGTATTCCATTCCTGGGCATATACCCAGAAGATGCTCCAATATGTAATAAGGACACATGCTCCACTATGTTCATAGCAGCCATATTTATAATAGCCAGAAGCTGGAAACAACCCAGCTGTCCCTCCACAGAGGAATGGATACAGAAAATGTGGTACATTTACACAATGGAATACTACTCAGCTATTAAAAACAATGACTTCATGAAATTCACAGGCAAATGGATGGAACTTGAAAATATCATCCTGCCGAGGTAATGCAGTCACAAAAGATTGAACATGGTATGTACTCACTGATAAATGGTATTAGCCCAAAAGATCGAAATACCCAACCGTTGCTCTGAGTGTGAGGTCCCAGATGGAGGAGTTGGAGAATGGACTGAAGGAGCTGAGGGAGTTTGCAGGCTCATGGAGGGAGCACCAGTGTCCACTGGCCTGACCCCTGATGTTCTCGGAGACTGGATCACCAACCAAAGAATACACATGGAGGAACCCATGGTTTGAGCCACATATGTGGCAGAGGAGGACCTTGTTAGCCATCAGGTGAGGAGAGGCCCTTGGGCTTGAGATTGTTAGATGCCCCAGTATAGGGGAATGCCAAGGAGGGAAGACGAGAGTGGATGGGTGGGTGGGTGGGGGAATACCCTCATAGAGTCAGGGGGTGGGGGGAGGGGATAGGGAGGTTCCAAAGGGGCACCTTGAAAGGGGGAAACATTTGAAATGTAAATAAAGTATCAAAAAAAGAAAAATAAAAAAGCAAGCCATCCTGGAGGCTCAGGAGGTAGGAGTGTATTCTGCTCTTCCAGAAGACTGGAGTTTGGCTCCCACCACACCACACACATAAGGCAGTTCACAATAGTCTGTAACTCCAGCTTCAGGGGATCCAACACCCTCTTCTGGCCTCCATAGGCACCTGACTTCACATGCAACCCCACACAGATGTATGTACACATGTACACACACACACACAAATAAGTCTTTAAGAAAAGCAGAAGAAACTGGGCTGTAAGGGACTCTCCATGGAATTCTGCCTACATCCTTATGGGAGGCGGCAACAGTTCTAGCATCATTTTCTGGTTTCTCATCAGATAAGAGGAGAGAACTGAGTTCTGCAAGCATTTTATGGATTCACATTTCTCAACGAGTATTTATCAAGTGCTTCCTGCTCCAGGTTGTGCTCTGTCTTAGGGCTTAATAAAAATCAGAGGCAGAGCTCTTGCTGAAGATACAAAGACTATGCTGAAACACTGCAGAGACTATGAAGCAGTTTCAGAGAAGGAGTTTATAAGTGCTGGCATTGAGGGTGCCTAAGGGAAGTGCATGCTAAGCATGTCTAGCTGGGAAAGACAGCACATTCATTCAGTCTTGGGGACAAAAAAAACACCTGCTGATATAGGAGGGGACCATTTCTTTCTCTCTCTTAAAATCTTTTGATTACATTTATTTATCTGCATCATGTGTGCATGTATGTGAGCACACCCACCATGGCATATACCTCCTCTTCTATCTTGTGAGGCTTGAGGGTTAACCTCAAGCCACCAGGCTTGGTAGCAGTGCCTTTATCTCCTGTCTTATTGGTCTGGCATTTCTCTTTGAAGACACAAAGTATGAGGACTGTCCCAAGTCTGAACTAGGTCAGCCCAAGTATTTGCCATTGTTCTAGTTGCTGTGATGAAATGCTGGGCAAAAGCAACTCATGGCAGGGAAGAGTCTGCTTTGGATCACGGTCTGAGAGCTCAGTCCGTTATGGCTGGGAAGGCATGGTGCCAATGGTGTGAGGCAGATGATCATGTTGTACCGCAGTTGGGAAGCAGAGAGAGATGGATACTGGTACTTTTACCAGATTCCTTCCCTTCCCTTCCCTCCCCCTTCCTTTCCCCCCTTCCTTCCTCTTCCCCTCCCCCTTTCTCTCCTTTCCTTCCTCCTCCTTCCCTCCTTTCCTTCCCCATCTCTCTTTTTTTCTCTTCTTTTAAAGCCCCTGGCTGGCCTGGGACTTTCTATGTAAACATTGTTGGCTTCAAACTCAAGGAAATCCACCTGCCTCTGCCTCCAGAGTGCTGGGATTAAGGTCAGTGCTGCCATGCCTGGTTCACTTTCTCCTTTTAACTCAGCTCAGAATCCCAGCCCATGAAAAGGTGCTGCCCCCGTTTAGGTTTGGCATTCCCACCGCAATTACCCGAATCACGGTAATTCCCTCATAGGCATGCCCAGAGGCTAATCCAACCTAGATAATGGTTGCTCACATCTGTGCCGGGAAGTCTGTCTCTTTAATTTTTGTGGATCACAAATTGATAACTGAGATTAACCATCACACTGTGCAAGCACAAGAACCTTGATTTTGCTCCTCAAGACCCACATAAAAATGCCTAGTGTGATGGTGTGTGCTTGTAATCCCGGCATTGGGGAAGCAGGGACAGGCAGATCCCTGGAGCTTACTGGCCAGCAAGCCTAGTCTAATTGGTGAATTTCAGGCCAGTGAGAGACACTGTCTCAAAAAACCAAGGTGGACAGTGTCTGGAGACCATCTGATATTGCAATCTGGCCTCACAGACGTGGCAACCACACATGTCTTCACACATGCATGGGACTTGTAGGGTCAGAACCTGGGCCCTGGCAGGCCCAACAAACTCACCTCATTCAGTCATCCTCAGTAGGCCAATTAAAGTGACAATCCTGAGAAGCAGAGAAAGGGGACTTACTTATTGTGTCTATATTAAGAAGAGGAACAAACAAAGATGCCCATTGAACCCTACCCCCAGTCCTCCTTCCATATTCTGAAGAGAGTTCAGATTTAAAAAGAGAGCAAAAGATTTACTAACCAGTCACAGGGAACATGGCTCAGTGGTTAAAGTGCTTGCTCTGCAAGCATGAGGATCAGAGTTCAAGTCCCCAGAACCCTTGTAAAATGCTGGATGGTGTTGGCTGTTCATATGTACTCCTAGCCTCAGAAGGCTGAGATGAGGTCCCCAGAGCAAGCAGTCCACTAAGACTAATGTTGAGGTTTGGTCCTTTGCTATATATTGAACTGCTAAACACTGGCCCCCAAGGCCTGCCAGGAATGAGAGAATCTGCACATACAAGGGATGCTATGTAACCTTGCCCTCCAAAGTTATCCCTGACTGGTGAATAAAGATGCCATTAGCCTATAGCTGGGCATAAGAGAGATAGGTGGGGTTTGGGTTCCTGGGCTTGGGATTTAGAGAGAGACCTTGAGGAGAAAGAAGAAGGTGGAGAGAGAAGTCGCTATGGGGTGGGTGAGTTATGAAAATATATCAGACAGGGCTGGCCAGTTGGAGTTAAGAGCAACCCAGATGAACATAGTAAATTATAACTCGGGATTATTGAGAGGGAAGCAGATATAATAGCTTAGAGGGTAGATACCTGCCTAGCTTTAGTGCTGATTAAGGCTTATCATAAATATAAAAGTTGTGTGTCTTTTATGTGGGAATTGAATGATCAAAGGCAGGGTAAAAACACTCAAATTGAGATTAAGTATTTACTACAACAACTAATCGTATTGATGAACTTTGGGTTTGATTGAAAGACCCTGCCTCAATAAATAATGTGGAAGAGCAGTCAGGGATGATGGCTGACATCAATCTGCGTTCTCCACACTCATGTGCACACATGTGCATCTGAGGCCCCAAACATACATGCACATGTGTGTGCACATACCCCCATGAGACATGTGCATGTGTGTGTACAGACATAAATAGAGGAGGAACAGAACAACAGGAAGAGACTTTAGCAAGCACCCCAGAATTCCTCATTCTGCCTCTCTATCAACTTCAATAGTATTTACCAAGTTCCCCTTAAGGAAGAGAGGCTATGATAGGTGCTAGAGAGACTAAGGGTGAAGGTGGGAATTGGAGCCCCCAAAATTGTCCTTCACAGAGGCTTATAATTATTTTGGTAGGAACAAAGGTGCACTAAGAAAGGGTTTTGTGCCTCTCCCTTTGGCTATCAGACTATTGATACCATAGTAACTGAAGAGTTGGAATCGCCTAACAAGTGTTTGGTGTGTGTGTGTGTGTGTGTGTGTAGACCAGAGGTTGACACTGAGTGTCTTCCTTGATCATTCTCCTCTTTACTTATTGAGCCAGTGAGCCCTGGGGAGTTACCTGTCTCTATCTCCTGAGTTCTGCATTACAGGTGGGCTACCATATCTACCTGACTTTGTATACATGGGTCTTGGGGATTTGAACTCTGGTTGTTATTCCTTTCTGGTCAGCACCTTATTCACAGTTGCATTTCCTTGGCTCATTTTCTTTCTGCTCTTTCTTTTCCTCCATCAAAGATGGTAGACCTTCAAAGAAAAGTTATTAGTGAACTTGAGGGGGAAAAAATCCATGGCAACCTCTAGACTTCCTCAGACAGGTGTAATCTAGCCAGTGGGGCATCAGCAGAGCAGCAGATGCCAGACATTGGCCCTGTCTCTGGAGATGAGTCTGAGTCTCCCCTGAGTGCTGTCAGTCAGTGTAATACTTGGTGCCACCATTGATTTTTATGTCTTTCTACACTAATTAGACATGTTATTACTAATCTTTGGTAATCACCACAAGGGGCCGGCAGAAAGTCTCTGAGATTTCAATTTAGATTAAAAAGAAAAAAAAAACCAAAAAACACAATGCTATTCCCTCTGGGAAAATGCAAAGAAAGCATGTGTTATTTTAATGTTTAAATCGATAAAGCTGTCTTTCCATTCTGTGCTGGTATTGATGAAATTTATAAAAATCCCTTTTAAACTTCTTTCTGTCCGTCTCATCCCTTTGGGGACTTTGATTGATTTCTCGATGGCATCTGACAGCAGCTATGTAGAAAGGCTGTGAAAGGCCCTCTTGTACTTGGGACTTTAGATGTGAAGTGGGGGTGGGTATACAAGGACTCCATTCCTGAGGGGGGGGAATCCTTTCTTCCTTAACTCATCTCTTTCAATGATAAGATAATAAACAACCTCTGCTTAGCCCAGGAAGAGTCAATCATTTGAGGCAGGCAGGAAGAGAAGGAGGGTGGGGAACATCTTAATCAGGAATCCTGTCTTCAGAAAGCCAAGAACTTATCTTTGAATTTGAAGAACACAGTCTAGTACACCCTCTCTGCTAACAGGAGCTGTTGTATTGATATAGAAGGAGAAATAAGCTTATTTTCTTGTTCTAGAGAGACAGGCTGTAATTTTCAACATCGATGCTCGGAAATGGTGGAGGCATATGGACTTCCAGGGAAATAAGGCTGTTAATTCTTTGCCAGGCAGAGTGAGGAGAGGAGGGAGGGAGAGAGGAGCCAAATAGATTTGCATTGCTGCAGCAAACTTGGCATTGGGAATGGGGACAGCTTGTGCACTCGGAAGGGTGCTGTGTGTGTGTGTGTGTGTGTGTGTGTGTGTGTGTGTGTATGTAGAGTCTACCTAGCTAGTGAGGCTAGAGAAATGGAACACGGTATGCAGCTCCAACCACCTGCCCGGGAGCTCTTGGCTCTAGGTTTGGTGACGTCTTAGCTTCACAATAGAAGGCAGTAACCAACTTTTTGTGTGATCTTGGCATTACACTAGGCTCCTGATACCGAAGTCCCTGATGTCCCTCCAAACCTGTGTCCACATGTATTATAGGCCTTATTTTCCCTACCAGACTATGGGTCTCCTGGAGCAAATTAATTTCTTTGCTTCAAAAATCAACTTAGCTCAGGCAGTTTGTTATAGCAACAGAAAGCAGATCAAGATGTGATAAAACTTGATGAAAATGGCTGGGTCTGGTGGTCTAGGCTTGAGAACTCAAGCACTTGGGAAGCTGCAACAGGAAGACTTCAAGTTCAAGGCCAGTATGGGCTATAGAGTGCATGCTGATTTAGGCAACTTAGTGAAATCCTGCCATTAAATTAAATATACACACACACATATATGTACGTATTTATGTCTATGTACATATGTAGATATGTACATATATATTGAATTTAAAGACATATATTTAATTTTAATATGTGTGTGTGTGCGTGTGTGGTTGGGAATGTAGATCAGCTATAGAGCACTAGTCTAGAATTCTGCAATGAGGGTTGGAAGAATGACTCGGAGGCAATGATTTTGCCTAGAACCCCCCAGTGAGGGGCATGGGTGTGGCTCAGTGGTAGAGCACCTGCCTAGAGTCCCCCAGGGAGGGGCTTGAGTGTGGCTCAGTGATAGAGCCCCTGTCTAGAATCCCCCAGGGAGGGGCTGGGGGTGTGGCTCAGTGGTAGAGCCCCTGCCTAGAATCCCCCAATGAGGGGCTGGGAGTGTGGCTCAGTGGTAGAGCACCTGCATAGAATCCTCCAGTGAGGGGCGAGAGGCGTGGCTCAGTGGTAGAGCCCCTGCCTAGAATTCACCAGTGAGTTTCTGGGGTGTGGCTTAGTGGTAGAGCACCTGCCTAGAATCATCCAGTGAGGGGCTAGGGGTGTGGCTCAGTGGTAGAGCATCTGCCTAGAATCATCCAGTGAGGGGCTGGGGGCGTGGCTCAGTGGTAAAGCATTGGCCTGGGTTCCATTCCCAGCACTGAAAGAAAATATTTTTAAAAAGGGAAAGAAAGAAAATAGGTGAGCCCCTTTCATCTATTAAGAAGAGAGCAGCACCATTGAGGAGAATCTTGTGGGAAGTGGTTCCTTATGATCAGCACACAGAAGCTGCAGTCCAGAGGGTAACAAGGCTGTATCTTCTGCCAGCTGATGAACTTGATAATGGGTAGGTGTCTTCTAGGTGGTACATGATTTGAAGGCACTGCAATGACATGCAGAGAATATTTAAGAGATCTGTTAGTACTTCTTTTATGCCAAGCACAATGCTCATAGTTTACTATAGTTAAGTTCAGATTCTAATAGCCGTTCTTGGAGAGGGGACACATTTTGCAGCAGATAGTGGTGAATAGAAAGGCTCACCCTGGCAAAAGAGCAGAGAATAGATGGCAGTAGACTGCTTAGCGTGAAATGGAGTGACTATAGCACAGCCTCTCCCAAACGGGACTCGGTAAACATCACAGACCATCTGACAAAGTAGTCAGAGGTCAGGGAAGGTTGCAGCAACATAATAGCTTCTGACTGTGACAGAAACACACACACACACACACACACACACACACGTGCATGTACATGCACGCATGCACGACCACACACATACATACCTTTTAAAACAGTGGGAACTAATGGTTAGAGGAGTTGAATGTCCCCCATCTGAAGACTGGATCCAGAATTGTCTTGTGTCAGAACAACATTCTCTTGCTAAGTCCCTATACTGCTACCATAGCCGATATTTCCACAACCTTCTGTGCTGCATTTGGTCCTAGGCTTTGAGCTGAGCATTTCTGTGAAAGCATGGCTCCAGGCTCAAGAGAAAAGGCTTAAAGAGAACAGGCCATTACAAAATGTATTCTCTGATGTATTAGTTACTTTTCCATTATTGAAATAAAGTACCCCAATGAGAGCAAATAAAAGGAGAAAGGGAATTACTTGGCTTACAGTCCATAGTGGTGGGAAGGACATGGCAGCGGGCAGGAAAGGCAGGAACAGTGGGGTCAATGGTCACAGCACATCTGTATCAGTAAGTAGAGAGTGAAGTGGAAGTAGGGCTGGACGATACGTGACACCTCAAGCCCCACCTCCAGTGAGGTCCTTTCTCATACAAGGTTCCATTTCTTAGAGGTTCCACCATCTCTCCACACAGCACCACCAGCCGGGAACCAAGTGTTCAAACACGTGAGCCTGAGGCCGAGGATGTTCAGTGGTTAATAGCACTTACCTCTCTTGAGGAGGATCCAGGTTTGGTTCCCAGCACCCACATCAGGTACCTCGTAACCATTTATGATTCCAATTCTAGGGAATTCAATACCCTATTCTTCTCCAGAGGTCAGAGACACACAAAGACACATAAAAATAATTTAAAAAATGAAACAAAACACATGCATCTATGGGGGACATTTCACAGTCAAATCACAACTGATGCCCAGAAGGGTTGTATAAAAACCGTATAGAGCAAATCCATTGATTCTTATATGCCAGTGATAAACTTAACTGTGAATGATGGCACATGTGGAACATAATGCACAAGAGAGACTTATTAGGAGACATTGTATTTATCTTGTACGTATTACATTTTCAATGACTTGCCAAAAATTTTGAGTCCATTGCTATAAACTCCTTGCATTGTTATCAGTGGTAAGATACAACTCTTACCAGTCAAAACCCAATATTGCCCAATTAGAATTTAATTCATTGGAGATGTTCTCTTTGAGCTTGATTAAAAAAGCTGAAGCAATTTCAAAGGTTTTATAATTTCCTCTAAAATCACGTGTGTGTGTGTGTGTGTGTGTGTGTGTGTGTTTGAGTATATGTGCACGTGTGCATGTATGTGTGTGAGTGTGGTGTTTGTCCACATACACACAGGTACCTGTGCTGTGAACATACACATGGAGGCCATAGGAAGATGTTGTGTTCTGCTGCCTTCAATCTTATTCTCTTGAGAAAGGCCTTGCTGAATGCAGAGCTAGGCTAGAGGCCAGTAAGATCTAGTGATTCTTCTATGTCTTTTCTCCCCCTACCTTCCCCCAGTGCAGGTGTAACAGGTGTTCATGCAGCCACATTCATCATTAAAACCTTGCTATTGTGACCCCACATTTCTAGGGGGAAGTCTGAATATGAAGAAATGATTCACTTGAATGCTTAGTTGTCCACCAAGATGACATTCCTCAGGGTAGCCAGTCAGCCAGAGTTCAAGTCCAGACTTAATAGTTATAAAGCTACTTTATAATCTTGGACACCACATGTGTCTCTATTTTCTCTTCTATGACACAGGGTTAGTGATTATGTCAGCTCCTTTTCTTATTGTTGTGAGGAAATATCTGAAACAAAAACTCATAAGGAGGGAAGATCATTTTGCTTATGGTTTCAGAGGGTTCAGAATATTTTCACATGATTCCCTGTGCTTGTGCTAGACAGACGCTAGTGCTTGTGGCAGAGTGTGGTTATTCAATTCTTGGTTGACCAGGAAGCAAAGAGACTGCTCTGAGTTTGTTTTCTGTTGCTGAGATTAATACTCTGACCAAAAGCAACATATGGGCAGAAGGATTTATTTTTAATGTACAATTCCAAGTTACAGTCCATTATTTTGGGAAAATCAAAGCAGAAACTCAAGCCTGTAGTCACATCACATCCACAGTAAAAAACAGAATAAAGTGAATTCATCCATGCTGCCTGCTTGCTTCATCTAGCCTTCTCCATCTCATATAGCTTAGGACTTGCCTAGGGAATGGTGCTGCCCACAATGGGCTGTGTCTTCATACATGTATTCACAATCAAGATAATCTCTTAAAAACATGATCATAGGTCAATTTGATCTAGATAATTCTTCAATTGAGATCCTCTTCCCACATTATTCTAAGCTGTGACAATTTTACATTTAAAGCTAAGCATCACAGAAGGAGAGTGCTGGTACACAATTGGTTTAATCTTTTTATTCCATCAGGGTCTCTAGTCCATAGGATGGGATGGCACCCACCATCCATGTTCAGGATGAGTCTGTTTTTCAGTTCATATTCTCTGGAAATCAAAATGTGTCAGTCCCCAGTCTCCTAAGTGATTCTTCCAAGTCCAGTCAAGTTGACATTGAAGACCAACATCACAATAAGAGTCTTCATATCACAGCCATTCTGAGGATTAGATGAGTTAGTATAACTCATACTCCAGAATATACAGTGAGCCCCCTGTAGGTGTTGGACAGAGTGTTTTTAGGAGATTGTCTTGATTGTGAATACATGTATGAAGACTCAATCCATTTCGGCAGCACCATTCCCTAGCAAGTTCTAATCTATATGAAATGAGGAAAGCTAGATGAAGCAAGCAGGCAACATAGATGAATTCATCTTTCTGCTTTTTAGTGTGGATGTGATGTGATTTGTATCTTATAATCCTTATGTTCTTGGGGAAGAATGTCAGGTGGCATCCTTGATTGTTGTGATTAATATTGGCAACTCAACAGAATCTAGAATTACCCAGGAAGCAAATCTCTGTGTATGACTGAGAAGGCATTTCTGGATTAGATTGATTCCAGTGGAAAGAAATATTAACTGACGGTAATACCATTCTATGAGCTGTAGACCTAGACTGAGTAAAAAAGGAGAAATTATCTGGGTAATAAGATCTAATGTTATCTGCTTCCTGATTGCAGATGTAATGTGGCCAGCTGCCATAAGCTCCCAGCACACACATTCCCTGCCATGGGTGACTGAGCACCCTCATACCGTGAGCCACAGTAAACCTTTCCTTCCTTAACTTGCTTTTGCCAGGTATTTTGTCACAATAATGAGACAAGTGGCTAATTTACTGATGAACCCATTCTAATCAATGCATGTTTTCTGGGGTACAGTGTAAAGACTAATAAATAAGTCTAGCATAGAAAGAGTAGAGACTGATTAGAGATGTCTGCCAGGGTTATGGCAGTTAGGAGAGGTCACAAGTAAGAATGAAGGTCTGTTAGAGCTGGGGTTGTTCTTGGCTGAGTACCTTCAGCATTTCCAACACTTAGCATAGCATGTGGCCCCCATAAAGCCATATCTCAATAACATTACCGTATTTTTTTGGTCAGCACTGCCCTAGACTCTTCTATAAGTTAACCAATGCATCTATTTTCTATTGCTTTAGCCAACTTGGTGTGAGTTTTAACTTGTGAAGAATAAAAAGTTCTTAGTGACCTAAATGGGAACTAAGTAAATGTGTGTGTATAGTGTGTGAGTGTGTGTGTGTGTGTGTATGTGTTTGTGTGTATGTGTGTGTGTGTATACAATGTGGAGTACATTAACAGAGGTTAATGACAACGGGCATCTTCCTCAATTACTCTATATCCTATCTGTTGAGACAGCTTCTCTCACTGAATCTGGTCTCACTAATTTTTCTAGCCTTGCTGGCCAGCAAGCTTCAGGGATTCTCCTGTCTCTGCCTCTCCTGCACTGGGATTACAAGGGTGTGCTGCCACACCTGGCATTTTACTGTGGTGCTGAGGATAGAACAGAGGTCCTAATGTTTACATCACAAATGCTTTGTCGACTGAGTCACCTCTCCAGCCTCAAGAAGCTATTTATTTGTTTATTTATTTAGGGATTTGGTCAGAGGCTGTCTAACATTTTCAGAGCATGACAGCTGAATGCTTCTGACCCTGCTCTTAGAAATCATCCCCCAAATAATTTCATTATGTCAACTACATTCTTGACTCAGAATTCCTCCCTGTGGATGGGGAGATGAGCAGGGTCATTCTGGTTCTGTGCTGGCTGCCACATTTCATTGACTCAGAATTCCTCTCTGTGGACTGGGAGATGAGCGGGATCATTCTGGTTCCATGCTGGCTGCCACATTTCATTGACATTTTCCTCATTAGGATATTGCTAATGTCATTGCCTCAGCTTCAGGATAAGCCATCATTTCTTGTATTCTGTCTGAACATGTCTCTGGAGGTGATTTCATATGAATCCAATCTAATCTACCGTGTCTTGATTTTATTAATGGAATTCTTCAAATCCTGGGGAGGCCTTTTCTGGATTTTCACCCACTACGCACAAGTTGAGGGGTCTCCCTTGGTAGATTTGTAAGTTATCCAAAATGTCTGAACCTTGCATGAAGGTTAGAGATGGACTCATTGTCATTATGCTCCAGTTAGGGTTCTTGTGTGTGTGTGTATGTGTGTGTGTGCATGGATATCTGCACATGTGTGTGGAGGCTGAAGGATTACCTCAGTTGTTCTTAATGTGCCATTCACATTTGTTTTTAAAATTTATTTTTATTTATGTGTATGTGTGGACTTGTTTGTGTGTATATGTACTAATATGTTTAAGTGTCCACAGGGGACAGAAGAGGGGATCTGATTTCCTGGAATTAGAATTTGGAGGAGTTGTGATTCTTCTGGTGAGGGTGCTGGGAACCAGACTCAGGTCCTTGGGAGGAGCAGCAAGTGCTCTAAACCCCTGAGCCATCTCCTCAGCCCTCATTTTTGTTTTGAGCCTGGCTAAGAGCTCATCAAAGTGGCCAGAAAACCCCAGAGATCCACCTGTCTGTTTTCCTAGCACTGGAATTACCAATGTGTACCACCATAGCCAGCAATTTAATGTAGGTGCTGGGGATTTGAACTCAGGTCCCCTTGCTTGTGAAGCAAGCCCCTCAGACACTAGAGTCACCTCCCCAGCCTTCATGCCTCCTGGCTTTCTCACACTTGGAATTCCTTCTCTCCTTCCTCACCTGCTCAACTTCCAAGTGACTTCCAATCTAAGGCTTCTGCAGAATGGTGTGCTCTCCTGGAAACTGGTTGAAGGAATTTTTCAAGTCCTAAAACACCCCTAAGGCTCAAGGCTCATTCATCTCTGTAGCTCTTGGAGAGAGAAGCCTATGAACCACTGGAGACCGTGTGGCTCCGAGCCAGAATCCTAGTCTCGGAATGGTGATTTCCGGACCAGCTCTTCCTTCACTCCTTTCCCTCATGGATTTGTTGAGATTCCTAATCCTGTACACATGGGTGGACTGAGTCACTTCCCTGCAGCTTGACACTTAAAGAGAGCTTCCAGACTGACTGAGCAACTCTGCCCACAGCCTCGGCTTTTAATTCCCCCCATTATGCCTGGCTCAGCACTTCAAGAACACAGAGCTCATTGGCCTGGGGCCAGGAGACCTGTCAGCAGGGAGAACAACTCTGGAATGTAATTAAACCACACGATGTCTTTTGTGTCTTTTATTTCCCCTGTGCCACCAGCAGATGGGGAAGGCTACATTGTTTACTTCTCTCTCTCTCTCTCTCTCTCTCTCTCTCTCTCTCTCTCTCTCTGTGTGTCTGTCTCTCTCTTTCTCAGCAGGAAGCTGCAAAGGGAATTGAGGAAATGAGGAATAGAAGGAACTTGAGAGCATAGTACAGAGGATCAATGTTATCACATATAGATGCTCCTCTACAGGATGTTTAGATCAAGTGAATATTGTAGGGGCTAGAGAGATGGCTCAGGAGCTAAGAATACTTGCTCTCTTTTGATGGACTCAAGTTCATCACATCAGGTAGCTCACAACTGCTTGTAAATCCAGCTCCAGGCCTCTGTGGCTTCCTTCACTCATACACACACACACACACACACACACACACACACACACACAGAGAGAGAGAGAGAGAGAGAGAGAGAACAGAATCTGTTGCATCATAGTATCTGTTAAATTAGTTAATTAGTTAATTGATTAATTTAGTGTAGTGTATGTATGAGTGTATGCTGATTTATTCATGTTGGGTGCATTTGGAGTCCAAAGTTTGATATTGGGATATATTTCTCATTCACATTTCCATCTTACTTAAAAATTTATTTTTATTCCACTTATTTCTGGGGTGCATGTGTGCATATGCCATAGCATGTGTGTAAAACTCAAGAGGATAGTTTGTGGGAGGTGGTTCCATCCTTCCACTATGTGAGACCTGGAGATTGTACTCAGGTCTTGTGGGTTACCAGCAACTGCCTTTATCAATGGAGGCATCTCCTGAGCCTCCCACCTTATATTTTGAGATAAGATTTCTCATTGAACCCAGAGCTTGCTGGTTTGGCTAGACTGGTTGGTCAGAGAGTTTCAGAGACCCATCTATCTCTGTCTCTCCAGTGCTAAGTTTATGGGCATGAGCCACCGTGCTTAGCATTGTGTGGAGTCTGGGGATCCAAACTTAGGCCCTTATGCTTCTACAACAAGCACTTTGCCTCGGAATCATCTCCACAGTCGTCCACAGACATGAGAGAACCATCCTATATTATCCTACCCTGTTATGTGGGGAACAGGACCTACAAGGAAGCCATGAACCCCAGATTCCCCTTTTTTGGTCCCTTGAAACTCATTTTTCATGTTCACACTTCTATAACACAGTGTCACTCCTTATTTCTGTTCCAACAGGAAAGCAAATTATTGGGCAGTGCCAATGGCATTCCTGTAATTAGGAGTAATATTGAGCAGTAGCCACATCTGAATTGAGATACCCAGACAGGGGAGTTAAGGGAGTTAAGTCAATTTGTTCTAGGTTTAATAGCTGTGGTCTTAGTTGACAGAGAACCTGAAGTTTCTGTTTTTGTTTAATTTGGGGGAAATGTGTGTGTTTATTGGTACATACATTTATCTATGCATGTTTGTGTTGGTACATGCCTCTCTCTCTCTCTCTCTCTCTCTCTCTCTCTCTCTCTCTCTCTGTGTGTGTGTATGTGTGTGTGTGTGTGTTTTATGTGGCACTATTCCTGAAGAAGCAAGAAACTGATGACAAACCAAAGTATGGATACCTTCTGTCTTAGTCAGGGTTTCTATTGCTGTGAACAGACACCATGACCAAGACAACTCTTATAAGGACAACACTTAATTGGGGCTGGCTTACAGGTTCAGAGGTTCAGTCCATTATCATCAAGGTGGGAGCATGGCAGCATCCAGGCAGGCATGGTGCAGGAAGAGCTGTGAGTTCTACATTTTCATCTGAAAGCAGCTAGAAGATTGGGTTCCAGGTGACTAAGAAGAAGGTCCTAAAGTCCATGCTCACAGTGACACACTTCTTCCAACAAGGCTACATCTACTCCAGCAGGGCCATACCTCCAAATAGTGCTACTCCCTAAGCCAAGTATATTCAAACCACTGCACCATCAAAGTCCAACTTGATGAGCCAGTAAATTATTGAGGTTACTTAAGGGAATATGGGTTAGAAGTTACTTTGCTGCATAAATGGCTCAAAAACAGTCTCATCAATAAAGCCCACCATAGCATGGATGACACAAAAGTTGGCAACTTGGAGCACATTAAATAGCCTTCAGGCAGCTCAGCAGATAGGACAGTATCCTTTCCAGGTTACTCAGTTGGTCTGGAGCTTGATTTACGGTGTCTGTCTTTTTAGCCAGCTATCCCCAAGGATATTCCTGTCTCTACTTCCTCAAAGCTGGCATTAAAAATGCCACTATCCCTGGCTTTTCACATGTGTTCTCAAGATTGAACTCAAAAACATGGCAGACACTTTGAGCTCTCTCTTCAGTACCCTCCATTTTAACACAATTGCTTATGTATGTCTCTCTGTGTGTGGGTGTGCACATGATTTAGGTGCCTGTGGAGGTCAGAAGATGCTGTTGGATCCCCTGGAATTTGAAGGTCATGTGGTTAGTGGCCTATTGTGTATGTTGGGAACTGAACCTAGGACTTCTCTGAATGTAAGGTGTTCTTAACCTCTAAGACATACCTCCAGTCCGTATTTCCCCCTTTTGTTTGGCATCAGAGTATGGCTATACTCTCTCCATATAGAGAGTGTGATTCATCTCAGAGTAACCTTGCTTCTGGGTGACATTTACTATGTGTGGACAGTGTTTTAATGTTACTTGAGTTTTTAAGACAGCTCCTCAAAGCTAAGCATATATTATGTACTTCTCCAAAAAGAGGGTTTGACTAGTCTTGGTACAAGGTATGTGTAGGGGAGCAGCCTTAGGTTGCAGTCATCTTGGAGAAGGAAGCTGCAGTGTTAGTTTTTGTACATACTGGTCAATCATCTCTAAACTCTCTCATGTGTGGACAAGAGAAAGGCTTTAGCATGCATCTGAACCTGACCCAAATGAAGGCTTTGCCAGTTATCATATATGTCAGAGGCACTGGCCCTTGCTAATAATACACATTAACTCAGGACTTCATCCGCCCCTTACACTCACCCAGGGCTTCCATGGCTCCCACTTCATTGTATGTGGTGTGCTTGATTGTTGTTTCCACTGTAGTTTCTGCGAGACGACACTGAAGAACTCATCACTGTCAATGATGGGAGGTTTACAGAATATGACCACTTCTGCTCCAGAGAGTAGTCCAGCCGTTATGGTCAATTGGGGTTTAGTGCGTTCTTCAGGCTTGCTGTTGCTTGAGATAGTTTGAGTCTCATGGCACAGGTTTATCTAGGACTAGGAGATAGCTTAGTCTACCATTGCTCAACCTGTGGGTCATGACCTTTTCGACAGGTATGAGGTAGCAACAGAAATAATTTTATGGTTGGGGTCCCTACACAAGGGTCGAAGCATTAGGAAAGTTGAGAACCACTGATTGGCTTAGTTCATACTGTACTCAGACTGTGTAAGCATGAGGACCTTAATTTGGTTCCCCAAAACCAACATAAAAATAAGCTGTTCCTTCTCCCACACCTTCTCTCCCTACACCTGATTCTCATCCCTGGTGCCCTCCTCACCCCCTTTCCCATCCAGTTTCCTCCCTCCCTCTACCTCTGATGACTATTTTGTTTCCCCTTCTGAGATTTGCACATCCTCCCTTGGACCCTCCTTATTACTTAGTTTCTTCGGATCTGTGGATTGTATGTATCTAGAAGATAAAAGGTATGTTTACCTTGTACTTTATGGCTAAAGTCCACTTATAAGTGAGTATATACCATGCATGTCTTTCTGGGTCTGGGTAACCCAACTCAGGATATTTTCTATTCCATCCATTTTCCTGCAAATTTCATGATGTCTTTGTTTTTAATAGCTGAATAGTGTTCAATTGTGTAGATTTTCTTTATCCATTCTTCAGTTGAGGGACATCTAGGTTATTTCCAGTTTCTGGCTATTATGAATAAAGCTGCTATGAACATAGTTGAGCAGGTGTCCCTGTGTTATAGTGGGGAATATTTTGGGTACATGCCCAGGAGTGGTACAGGTGTGTCTTGAGATAGAATTATTCTCAATTTTCTGAGAAACCACCAAATTGATTTCCAAAGTGGTTGGGCAAAGTTTGGGCATCTCTGGGAGTAACTGGAGACTTGGTACTGGGAAGGTTCTTGGGAGTCTATGGGAGTGACCCTAGCTGAGATTTCTAGCAGCAGGGGATATGGAGACCGAAGTGGCCACCTCCTGTAGCCAGGTGGGACTTCCAGTGGAAGGAGGGGGACATCAACACACCTATAAAACCTTCAATTCAAAATTTGTCCTGCCTACATGACGTGCAGGGATAAAGCTGGAGCAGAGATTGAGGGAATGGCCAGCCAGCCAATGACTGGTCCAACTTGAAACACACCCCATATAAGACAGACAATCCCTGACACTATTAATGATACTCTGTTACATTTGTAGATAGGAGTTCAGCATAACTGTCTCCTGAGAGGTTTCATCCAGCAGCAGATGGAAACAGATGCAGAGACTCACAGCCAAACATAAGGCAGAGTTCAAGGAGTCTTGTGGAAGAGTATAGGATAGAATTGAGTGAGCTGGAGGGGTCAAAGGCACCACAAGAAGACCTACAGAGTCCTAACCTGAGCCCATGAGGGCTCACAGAAACTGAACCACCAACCAAAGAGCATGCAGGGGCTGGAGTTAGGCCCCCTACACATTTGTAATAGATGCAGCTTGGTCTTCATGTGGGTCTCCTAACAATTGGAGCAGGGGCGTCTCTCACTCAGTTGCCTACTATTGGGTCTCCTTCCCAGAACTGGACTATCTAGTTGGGCCTCAGTGGCAAAGGACGCATTTAGTCCTGCTGCAACTGGATGTCCCAGGGTTGCGTGATACCTAGGAGGGGCTTCCCTTTCTCTGAGGAGAAGGAGAAAGAGGAGGAGTAATGGAGGGAGGGATTTGTAAGGGTGAGACTGGGAGGAGAGGAGGGATGGGGGTAGTGGTGGGGGGAGTGAAGATAGGGATGTAAAGTGGATTTAAAAAACAGAGAAAACAAAACAATGATATCCTCCAAAATATCTGGGTGTGGCAGCATGTGGTTGTTATCTCAGTTCTGGGGAGGTGAGCATAGGTGGATCCCTAGTGCTCACTGGTGAGTTAGGCTAGTCTGCTCCAGGATCCTGAGAGAGTCCATCTCAAAACCAAAGATGGATAGCACTTGAGGAACTACACCTGAGATTGACCTCTGACCTCTACACATGTGCTCACATGCATGTGTACACACACACACACACACACACACACACACACATCAACCAGTGTTCAGTGTTCTTGGAATTAGACAGGAGTTAAGGTGGAGAGGATAAGATGGACTTAGGCCAGCGACTGTTGCTCTCCCTCTGTGGGTTCCATACACTGTACTTGACCCAGAATCAGCACTTGATGAATATCAGCAGACATTCTTGCCACTATAATGAAGAATGACTCTCCCTGTAGGTGGAGACATAATATAGTTTTCTCCTTCAAGAGTTAATCCTGTTGGGCAGGTCAATGACAATCCTGGGGAAGTCAGGATCTCCACTGGAAAGTCAGGTTCACCATTAGATAGTGTACTTTTCCTTCCCAGACGTCCTGTCCCCTAGTGCAGCCCCTTGCGATGGTCGATGGTCACAGATTCGAGTCTAGCATCTTTCTCAGTCCTAACTCAGAAGGGCATAACTTTCTTCCTTTTGTTTTTTTTCAATCTTTTTCTTTCAGATACTAGCCAGAACCCAAGTATGCTTTAAAATTCCTTCTCTCTTTATGCTTCTTTACTCTTTAAGAGCTCCCTCACCTGCCGTGTGGCTGCCAGTTGCTCTGTGGCTGACCACTGTCCCATCTCATGGCACAGCCTTTCCCTTCTCCTTCTCTATCTCTCTCCTCTGCTCTGAGTTTGCAGCTCTCATGACGAGATGTTTTCCTTTAGGCTCTAATAAACCACCCTCAAGCTTCTATTTGAATCTATTCTTAAATTCTTTAATTAATAATACTAAGAATCCCAAGAGGGATGGGTCCTCAATTTCCTAAGTAGCATAGGTGGCTCTTCCAGGGTTCCCTCAGATCTTCAAGGACACTTTCCCTCTATTCACTTATTTAATCAGTGGAGAAAATGAACTTTCTCCAACATCCCTAGATGGCATCACTGCCAGCGCTCTCGATGAGGCTATGGAAGGAGGTCTTGACAGGTGCAGGGAGACCTGTTGTGAGTGCCACACCAGGCAGATCAAATGTATTTGGGGTAATGGGGCAGCAGCTCCTGCTATGTTTCATTGGTTGTGTCTTAATAGCATCTCCCAGGGATTGGGATTTACCTTAGCTCCAGAGGCAATGTGGAATTCTTAGAGCCTCAAAGTTACAGAAAGTGCCACAGTTGACACAGTAATAGCTTTTATCTTGAAGTATTTCAGGAGTGTGGGGTAATCTCAAAGAAGACCTGCAAGATGTATCTCGCAAAGGAAATCTTCATAAAGCCCTAGTGGATCTTCAGGGCTTTCAATGGGATTTAAGTGGCTGAGAAATGAGAGATGGACGAGAGAGAGAGAGAGAGAGAGAGAGAGAGAGAGAGAGAGAGAGAGAGAATGGGAGAGAGAGAGAGAGAGAGAGAGAGAGAGAGAGAGAGAGAGAGAGAAAGACTAGTCAGGATGCCAGGATGCTTGTGATTGTATTCATATGATTAACAGGAGCAAATTAAATGAAGAGAAATGGAGTTGTGTTTCCACAATCCATCTTAAAAAGCCAGCTTGAGACTGTAATATCAGTGCTGGGAGTGTGTGTGGGGAAAAGCCAGCTTGAGACTGTAATATCAGTGCTGGGAGTGTGTGTGGGGAAAAGCCAGCTTGAGACTGTAATATCAGTGCTGGGAGTGTGTGGGGGGGGTTGGGGGGGGCAGAAAACTCTTTGTGACTTTTACAGCCAGCCTATTAGAATCAGGAAACCCCAGGTCCAAACGATAGACATGTGCTTATTGACAAAAAGTAGCTCTTGAGGAACGACATCTGAGTTTGACTTCTGGCCTCTGCATGTACACATATGTGTATGAACTTACACCTGCACACACATGAACATAGGCCTATGCACACAGAACGTACACAGGAGTCTCATTCCCAGTGACTCTGAATTGATTTGTGCAATGGGAATTTTAAAGCTCCCCAAAGCTACAGAGCTGAGGTGACCACCCAGACCTATTGCCTGGGCAAACGGCATTAATGATAGAGTCTTGACTATTCCTAGGCATACAGACATTCAGAGAGCTGCCACTTGCTGGCTTTGGGCCTTAGTTCTAGCCAATTTTTAAGCTCTTGAATTCCATGTTGAAAACCCAACCAATTCAGCAGAAAACATAAATCAAAACCTGATCTTCCTTGTGCTCAAGTTTTATTATATTTTTTATCTCTTTAGCTCAAAAGAAATCGGTTCTACATCACTTTTAAAAATATACCGACTTAGTTAAATGTAATTTTCTCTAAAGCCAATTGCTTAATTAGACAATAATATCAGAGAAATTGACCATTATATCTGGTTACTGAATTTTCAGATGGCCTGTTACCATTTATATTCTTTGCAGTTGGTTTTTTTTTAAGCATGAAAATAATTTATTGAGATTGTTCTTTGAAGCTATTTTAGTAGCCTAATAGCTTTTTAATTTTCAAATCATTTATACTCATCAGTTGGGGCCAAGGAGGGACTCAGACAGACTCTTGCTGAGCAGCTATTATTTTGTCTCCAGTTATAAACTGGCTGTGCTTGGAAGGAAAGCCATGGTAAGTGCAGGCTTTCCCCACTATTGATGATGTCAGAGGGGGCTTAGTGTCCACAAGGAACCTTGGGCTGGAAACCATCATAAGAAAGGTGGTGTTTAACGAAGGACTTCTCTGTACTGGGTAATTTATGTGGACTGTAATTTTTATTTTAAATGGAGAGTCATGTAGCCATACTGGCCTTACACTAACCACATAGCTGAGGATGACATTGATCTCACAGTCTCAGTTCTGGGAATACCAAAATTCACCAACACATTTATACTCAGGAAAGAGGGGAGCATCCTGGTTACTTGTGACAGCATTCATACAGGATAGAACCCAACTGACCTATATTCCTGACATGCATTGGGAACTCCCATTACCCTTCCTTCACAGAAAGAACTAAAGTCTAAGTCAAGTGACTTGCAGAAATCACAAGAGTTAGAGACGGGACCAGGTTTTGAGCCCAGTCAGCCTCATCTACTTGCTGTCTTTTTCTGTCTCATGAAACTGAATCTCAATAAATATCACGAATCAATATAGAACAATCTGCACTAACAAGCAAGTCCCATGAGACTAGTTTTTGGGTGAAAACAGGGGGAAAAAGCACGGGAACATTGAATTGTGTTTGTCATGGTGGAATACAGCATGAACAAGCTGAAGGAAAATGACATTGTTTTCTGACATAAAGGAGAACGCAGAGACTTTATGTTGAATTAGCAAGAAGGACATGTGTTGCAAAAGCTGGGGGTGAGGCTGTGGGGCAGTGATCTGTGACAGGCAGTCTGGCACCTGGTTGAGCACAGGCTTAAAACTCTGGGAGACCCATCGGAATCCGAAAGGGACCAGAAACGTTATGCCAACTTTCCCGGGAGGCTTTTGGCTCCTATCATGGTCACGTACTACCCCTCCTCAGATAGAGGTGTGGCCATGCCCCTGGTAGAGGTGTGGCCACATAGTCCCAAGCCATCCCCATGTTAATGACACCTAGAGGCTTAGCCACGCCCCTTCCCAGTTACTATATCTGCCTCACCTCTCCCAGAGGGGCAAGGGTACAATTCCATCCATGCCACACTCCACACGATGAAAATAAACATCTTAGAGTTATGCACTGTCTCTTCATCTGGACCCGACATGGGAAGTGAGGGATCTGGCCCTCATTTAAGGAGCCTCATCTAATCTCTCTTGGAGGACTTCCCAGCGCTCCCAGGCGGTACCCATTCACCCAAGCCTAAGCAGTTAGCCTAGCGCCCCTAGCCACCGAGACCCGGTCCTGGCGGGAACCCTAGCTGCGCTTGGGCTAACCTATCTGCGACACCCTGCTGCGACTGCAGTGCCCTGGGCTAAAGAACCCACGGAGACAGCTGCCACTCATTCCTTGGGAATGGCCCCTCTCCCACCCACGGGCAGGGCCCACAAATGCTTCCCACAGCCCCCACCTGCCTGTTGAACTATGTGGGAAGACACACGGCCACTTTCTGTGTGTCTCCTGTCCCACCCAGAGCCGCAGTGCCCGGAACAGACACGTGGGGCTTCTTTCCACCGCACCAGGCTTGTCCCACTTGGGGTGGGCAGCTGAACAGGATGTGCATAACTCTTCTAGTTTGAGCAAGCGCAATTGCACAAAATAAATGATTGTTTCTGAGACCTCAGGCTGACTTACTGTAAACATAGTACTGGGATAAGTGGGGTGGAGGACTGAAGCTCTAAAGATCCTGTCTTCCCATCAAGATATGCTGCATTTCATTCAGAATGTCTACAACATGCTGATAACTAGATATTTGCTGAAGGGAGTTTGTCTGTTGGTCAAGGAAAGGTCAAGTGTGGTTTACTGGATTTCAGGAATCTCTCTTTTTTTTAGCAGTGAGCCTAGGTATTTGCCTGTCTCCATGTCTCCAGTGCCTGGGTTATAAGTGCATGTCATCATGCCCAGCCTTTTATGTGGGTTCTGGGATCAAACTCAAGTCTATATGCCACCTGAGCTACCTCCCAGGCCCTCTTTCTGTATTTCAGGAGAAAATCTATTTTACTTTGAATCATGTGTATGAACATTGAGTGCAAGTATGCTCAGAGGACAGAAGAGAGCTTCCTGGTGTGGGTGCTGGGAACGGAATCTTGTCCCCTGGAAGAACAGTGCAGACGATTAATCCCTGAGTCATCTGTCCAGTCTTGAAGAAAGTTTCTTATAGGAGGCACTCTGGTAAGCTCTTTCATTGCTTTATTCCACCCTAGTCTTAAGAATTCCAGAAAAATGGCCTTTGAAAATTTGGCCATGACACCTGGTTAGAAGAAACCCATGGAATCACATGTCCACACACTCACCCTGTCCCTGCCCTTAAATCTCCGACGTTCATCTGTGTTCTATTTTAAGCAATGCTGAACCATGCTTTCCTTGTCCTATCCCACTGTTTGCCTTTCTGTTTATTTCGAAATTTACTCAGATTCCCCCAACTGATGACAACCAAGAAAAACCAGAACTTGGAAACTTCAAGGCACTGACCCTACTTTTCCTTCTCCTCTTCCTCTCTATCTCTCTTCCCTCTTTCTCTTCGTTTCTCTTTCCTATTCTCTCCCATCTCATTCTCTCTCCCTGTCTTTCTTTAACAAGGTCTTTTTTTTTTTTTTATACTTTATTTACATTTCAAATGTTTTTGCCTTCCCAGGTCTCCCCTTTGGAAACTCCCATCCCATCCCCCTCCCCTGCCTCTATGAGGGTACTCCCCCACCCACCCACTCCCATCTTCCCTCTCTGGCATTCCCTATACTGGGGCATCTAACACCCTCAGGCCCAAGGGCCTCTCCTCCCCCTGATGGCCAACAAGGCCTTCCTCTGCCACATATGTGGCCAGTACTATGGGTCCCTCCATGTTTATTCTTTGGTTGGTGGTCCAGTCTCCGGGAGCACCAGGGGGCCTGACCAGTTGACACTGTTGCTCCCTCCCCAAGGGGCTGCAAACTCCCTCAGCTCCTTCAGTCCCTTCTCCAAGTCCTCCATCTGGGACCAAGGGCTGAGAAGCACCTAAAGAAATGTTCAACATCCTTAGTAATCAGGGAAATGCAAATCAAAATGATCCTGAGATTACACTTTACACCAGTCAGAATGGCTAAGATCAAAAACTCAGGTGACAGCAGATGGTGGCAAGGATGTGGAGAAAGAGGAACACTCCTCCACTGCTGGTGGGATTGCGAGCTGGTACAACCTCTCTGGAAATCAGTTTGGTGGACCCTCAAAAAATTGGATATAATACTACCTGAGAACACAGCTATACCACTTCTGGGCATATACCCAGAAGATGATCCAACATGTAATAAGGACACATGCTCCATTATGTTCATAGCAACCATATTTATAATAGCCAGAAGCTGGAAACAACCCAGCTGTCCCTCCACAGAGGAATGGATACGGAAAATGTGGTACATTTACACAATGGAATACTACTCAGCTATTAAAAACAATGACTTCATGAAATTCACAGGCAAATGGATGGAACTTGAGAATATTATCCTGAGTGAGGTAACTCAGTCACAAAAGAATGAACACAGTATGTACTCACTGATAAGTGGATATTAGCCTAAAAGTTCAGAATACCCAAGATTCATTTCACAGCAACCTTTGACAAGGTCTTGATGGGCACAGACTGGAATTAAACTCACAATCCTACTGCCTTGGCCTAATGTAATCTCAGTGCTGGGGTTACAGGTGTGATTGTGTGACACCATTCCTGAATACACGTGAACAGATATCTACTCAAATTGGTTAAGGAACCAACAACAGATAAAATTAAAAATCATGCCCAGCTAGTGGTGAACTGATGAGTTTATTAAGGTTACTTACAGGAATATGGGTGAGGAGTTAGAGAATCAAGTATATGACTCAAAGACAACTGCATCACCAAAATCCCACTCCAGCATGGATGACAGCTCATAACTTAGGAACCTGGAGCACCCTGTACCATATCTAAGCAGCTGGACAGGTTCTAGGTAGCTCAGCTTGTCTCTCTCTTCCAGGCAGCTCCACTGGTCTCTATTTTCTTATTTAGTTCTTATTGCTTATCTAAGTATGGGGAAGGAAAGGCCTTATTCATCTGGTCAGTTTCAGGGACTTCCTGCAAACACTGAATTGTTTATTTCCTGAGCTTTAATAGTCTCCTCAGAATGCCCCATTTCTTTAGAATGTACTAATTATTAGTAAGTGCTGGAAGAAGTTACTTCACATGTGTGCGCTATCATGGCCAGCTGCTCAATCTTTAAAGTTAATTACTATGTACCATCTTCTCCTCCATTCTTCCATTCCTCCCTCCCTTCCATTTATTGTTTAACAATTTCTTCCACCCTACAGGGAGGCTTTATTAAAACTCATGTAGAAAAAAAACCCAGCTCAATATCAGGAAGTTCCTGAAACGACCAGCCTCACTAGGGTCTGCCTATATCAAGGTTATCTACACAGTAAGGACTGCTGACAGATACTCTACTTTCAGACAAGCCATGTTGCCTATAAGAGGTTCAGACCACTTGAGCTGCCTGGATACCCCTGTCCCTGACCCGATGAGCTGCCTGTAAGTGGTGTACTGCATCCAGGTTTCCATGTTTCATGAGGTGACTGTCATCCATGGGGTGGGCTTTCTGGTGTGAGGCCGTCTCTGAGCCGTCTATGCTCCTCTAAATCACCTCTTACCCCCCCCCCCCCCACTTACTTCTGTAGATGACTTCAATAAGCACATTGGTTCATCAAGTTGGACTCCTATGCTGGCTTCCTCACTTTGGTTTGCTATTCATTCCTTATGCAAAATGAATAGAGATATGTTCATATCCACAGGGAATGGTGTCATGTGACACCTTCTTCTATTGTCAGATATGGATCCCAAGCACTCGACCCTTGAACTACACTTCCACCCCCAGAACGTATCACTTTTCATTTACCCCTTTGCTTATGTTACTTCTAGAATTCACCCTTTCAGTTGTGTTAGAAATCTCTGGTGCTTAACCACATGGTGGGGTCAAGGAGAATATTTCCAAATGAGTGGATTAAACACCTTTAAATGGGACCATGCCTGTATCAAAACAAAGAGTGGCAGGATGAATGTCATCTGCAGACTCAAAGACTCCCAGGGAAACCCTTTGTGACTGGAAACATATTTATTCCTTCCATGGCAGTTCTTTTCAAAGTACTTGCTAGCTGGTTTTGTACTGAACCTTATTTCCATAAGCTCTCCTATGGGCATTAGAAACACAGAATGGACTCTTGTCCTCAAGCAGTTTAGGAATCCATGAAGAATGAGTTTGCAATAGAGGAGAATGAGTTTGTAGGGCAGCCATTAGTGCTGGGTTAGAGCATAAATCTTGGAAAACTAGAACCCAGAGAGTGAGACAGCCTGGAGGCATAAGGCAAGTTCTATTTGGACTGGGTAATTTTTTTTTTTTTTAAATAAGGATCTCATGTAGCCCTAGCTGGCCTCAAACTTTCTATGTATTTGGGGATGATTTGAATTTCTGATCTTCCTGCCTTTACTTCCAGAGTCCTGAGACTCAATTCTGTGGAATTGGGGATCAAACACAGGGCTTCATGTGTGCTAAGTAAACACACTGTCTACTCAGGTACATCTCCAGCCTTAGATTGAGTCTTATGGGTTGAATCAGTGGTTGGCTGAGGGGAAGAGCAGAAAAACAGTCCAGGGGCAAAGACCATGGGACCTATGAGTCTTGTGCTTGTGGGAAGGAGGTTGGCTTTATGGAGTTGGGAATAATGTTGGCTGAGGGGAAGAGAAGGAAGAATAACACAGTGGCAAATACCACGTGACCTGTGAATGTCATGTTAGGGGGAAGGAGGTTGGTTGGGGGGTGATGCATTGCAGGAGGTTGGGGGAGATGAGGAACTGCTCAGATTGCAAAGAATTTTAAACTTTTATAATGTAGGGCATACAGAGGATGAAGCTAAAGAGTTTTGAGGGAGAGTAGCTTCACACAAGATATGACTCTTAACATCTGCCTTCACCTTCTGCATCAGTGGGGCAGTCACGTCAATGCACAAACTGCCTTAGTTGTACAACTGTCAGAGTGCTCCGTCAGTGGCCACCAGGAATGTACCTTCTAATCAGTGAATCTTCACACTGGAAGTTTCTTTGTAGAATCTCAGCCAAGAGGACAGAAGTTTCTTCATAAACTTGTCAGTTCCTTTAGGAGTGAGAAGGGGCCATCTGCAGGGTGCCTTGGCTGAAAATGGGCAAACCCATCACACTCCTGCAGCCTCATGTTGATTGGGTACTTAATGAGCAATTTTGCAGTATTAACTCTCTCTCTCTCTCTCTCTCTGATTAGTTAGCTGTTGAGTGACTTCCTTGGGGGAGATGTGAACAAACATTTATTCTTTTCAGACAGGATACCTATGGCAGACCAAGTATATGCCTACCTTAGTGAATCAATAGGGTTACACACAAAGCATGGGTGAGGGGTTTCTTACAGGAACATGGATGGCTCAAAAGCCACATCTTCACTGAAAAGAACATCTTAGCATGGGTTCTGACTCATGAAATTTTCATCCAAAGGAAGGGCTCTATGAATAACATGAACATAGTTGGGTTGGCCAGAAAGCCTCCTCTCCCCAGAAATGGTTACTGCTTATGTAGCCTTGGGTAGGCTCCTTATGAGTCTGTAAGTTTCAGGAGCTTCCTGAGATTTGTGAGTTTTGTTTACTTCCTGAACCTTGTATTTGTTGTTATTGTTTGCTCCTTACAATGTCTTATGGAATCTCCTTACCTTCCTGAAAGGGGTGCTGTATTCCAGGTGCAATAACTCTACAACAGCAGCAATGATAAATAGCTATGTTAAACTTAACTACATTTAACCTTGATTCTGCCAAGTAAACGATTTATAGGCTCACAGTGTGACACTGGGAAATAATCATTTGTTGTTGTTCCTAAATGTCCAAGGAATATTTCTTTGTGTGTGTACATATATGCACATGGTCATATTTGTGTACACACATAGATGTATGTGCACATATGTTTGTGTATGTGCATGTTTGTGCATGTGGAGGTCAGAAGTCAACTTCAGGTCCCCTTCTCAGTCATTCTCTAGCACATGATTTAAAATTAACTAACTAACTAACTCTCTCTCTCTCTCTCTCTCTCTCTCCCTTCCTCCTTCCTTCCCCCTCCTCTTAATCCTCTCCCTCCTCCTCTCTCTTGCTCTCTCTCTTACTTAGGTTCCATTGATTCAGCAAGGGTGACTGTTCAGTGAGACCCCAGGGATCTATTGTCTCTGCATTCCCAGGACTGGGATTACAAATATGCACCATTACAAAATGCCTGGCTTTTTCACATGGCTTCTGGGGATCTGAACTCAAGTCTTTGTGCCTATGTGATATTCTAGCACTGTCTTTTTTTTTTTTTTTTTTCTGATAAAACAATCTGATAAAAACCAATGTGTGGGAAAAAGGTTTTATTTGATTTACACTTCTGGGTCAGAATCCATCACTAAGGAACATCAGGGCAGGAACTCAAGGCAGGAACCATGAAGGAAATCTTTTTGAAGGCTTCTCAGTCTCACTCACAGACTCATACCTTCTTATGCAACCCTACACTGTCTGCCTGGGGATGGTGCTGCTCACAGTAAGCTTTGTCCTCTTATGTTAAGTAGTAACCAAGACAAGCCCTCACAAACATGGCCATGGGCTAATATGATCTTGGCAATTCCTCACTTGAGATTCTCCTTACATGACTGTAGGTTTTGCCAAGTTGATAACTAAAGCTAACTAGGACATATGGCAAAGCACTTTCCCAGCTATACCATTCCTAACTTTCATTTCTAGGAATTTTTTTAAAAGAAAATAATTCATGGTAAAATGAGAACTAGTAATTGAATACATGTCAGATATACTATTCTATGGTGGCATATACTATTTATATTATTATTGATCAGAACGGCTTCTCCTTTTCTCTCTCATTTTCATCTTGGTTGTTGATAGTGTATCTTAGGCCATCCCCAGAAAATGAAGCTCAGGATCCAGTCTTCAGTGTCCACAGCAACTAGAGCAAGAGCAGCCATGGATGGAGCACTCTGTAGCTGAGCCCCTGTCCCAGCATTCCACTGACTTTAAGAATGTAGTGCTGGCCTGGATTCCCTGTTGTGACTTTTGCTATCGGAACCCATGGGCTGTTTGAGTATCATGGTTCTGCATCCTCTCAATTGAACAACTGCCTTTCATGATCCATATCAGGTCGGGAATGGGCAAGACATGGGCTATATGTCTTTCAAAAGACACTTGATCACCTTTATAATCCAATGTCTATTTGGGGCTTTGGAGCTACTTACCACATGAGTCAATTGTATACCTTCTCCCAGCAAAGTGGAGATGCTGTTTCCCTATAATCAACCTTGTTGGTCCAGAAAGTTCAGTATCAGGGGATGGAGAATATAAGAAAAGATAAGGATGAAGTCGGGATAGAGGGACGTGACTTTCAAAGGGCACAGATAACCTTAAAGTGTTCTCATAAAAGGCTCAAGTGTTAAAGGTTTGGTTGGGAGCTTATGAGACTTGGAGAAGCAATCTGATCCTGAATCCTAAGGGCTCCTATCCAACCAATGGATTAATTCCTTGGTGTACTCAATATCATGGCAGTATTGAGAGGTAGGGAAAGGCAGGAGGTAGAGTTTAGTTGGAGGAAGTAGGTCCCTGCGGGTCTGTCCTACCACATGGCACAGAGCATTATGGACTGAGAAGGTCAAATGTAGAAAAGAGTAGACAGCATCTACAATGTGCAGGGAGGAAGTGTGCAAGTGGACATGAGGTCAGGGTCTAAAATACATCTAGAGGATACATCTTGTCCCCGATCCATTCTCCTGTATGTCATAGGATGAGCAGCTTTCCTCTCTCATGCCTTCTCTGCCATGGTATTCTGACTTCCACAAGCCCTAAATGATGGAAACAGCTGACCAGGGACTGAGACCTCTGAAATCATAAGCCAAAATAAATCCTTTCTTTTTTGACATTGTTTCTCTCAGGTGTCTGTTACAATGATTGTCTGACTAATCCTACATCCTTTGGAGTTTGTTTTACTTTCTGGGATGTGTGTATTCACATATACACATATGCAGGGGCTCATATATGTAGAGATCAAAGATCAACCTCTAGTGTATGTTGCTCAGGCATTGTTTACCTTTTTTTTTAATAGAGTGTCTCCCACTATCATGGGGTTTGCCAAGTTAGGTTATGCTGGCTGACCAAGTCCTAGGGATCTGTCGGTTTTTTCCTCTTTCTCTAGTGTTTGGGGTTAGAAGTGTATGCCATCACACCCAGGGTTTTAAAAGTGGGGTTTGTGGGATTGAACTAATTCCTCATTCATACAAAGTAAGCACCATTTTAACTGGTCATCCTCCCAGTCCCTTGTTTGGTTTTCTTGAAATGTCCAAGGTAACTTCTGGACACCAGTTTCATTATACCGGAAATCTTTCATCCATCCTCCTCAGCTGTTCTGCCTCTGACACCTGCAGGTAGGTTAAGAAACACCACAGGTCTTCATCTCTAACATGGAGGTTGATCGCCACACCTGCACATTTGACCTCATACATTTGCTAGATTGTTCCATTTAGGGAAGGGAGACTTAATGGCTCTGAAATTTAAGGGTCTTAAGACATTAATTTGACAAAAAGGTAATAATAGTTCCTGTTCTTGACCAAAGGAAGAGTGAACTTCCTAAAAAATCACTGAGATTGTACTGAGGTAAGGAACTGAAATTCTAGAACCTTCTAAAACCCTAAGCTTCCAACTCTTCATAAGCTAAGGTTGTAGTCTAGACTAATTTCTGCCTCCCACAGATACTCAAAATTTGTATTTATTTTTTTCCTCCCATGCTGCTGCTGAGTGACCATAGGTTTCAAGTTTTCTTCCTTCCTTCCTTCCTTCCTTCCTTCCTTCCTTCCGTCCTTCCCTCCCCTTCCTCTTCCCTCTCTCCCGTAACTCTCTGTCTCTCTATGTCTGACTTCCCCTATCTGTCTCTCTCTCCTCTCTTTGAGAAATGGTCTCACCATGCATCTCAGACATTCCTTGAACTCACCATTCACACCGCACTTAACTGAGTGTATAACTTCCTGTATCTATCAACTCCAGGCATTATTTTCCCAAGATGGCTGACCCTATCTATGTACATTCAGTTCACATAGAAAGAATCATTCTGTGGTATTTGAAACCAGTGACCTGGGCTTTCAGCCTTAGCTACCAGAATCCTGAAATCATTTCATCTGAGAATCTAGGAAGTTATTTCCCCATCGATGGCAGAATTGTGACCAAAAGCAGAAGGCTGGGGCTGAGATGCTGTAGACCAGTCTATCAGACAAGACTGCCACCTAAGCAGAGCTAATGCTTTCTTTCATAGAATTCCACATGACATGGATCCTGACACTCTGAGGTCACTCTGCTGCAGTAGGGTACCACAACTCATACTACTACTGGCTTTGAATCTTGGGCTTGAAAAGGTTTCAACCTCATCAACCTGTGCATCTCAAGAGGAGTTGTAGAGATGCCTAGGTTTACCTATGGGTCCTGTTAACCCATTGCTTTGCTCTCCTTCCGCAGATTGGATGGAGAGTCAGCCTTCACTTGTTAACATAACTGACCAGACGAGGCACCTGGTCCCAGGCTTGGAATTATGGGTAGGAAATGAAACAGGGGAGGAAAAAAGGTGTGTCTTAGTCTTTCCTAGCTATAGTAACAACTGATCACAACTGCATGCATTAATTGTATCTCAGGTTCAAGATCTTGAAAAGATGATGATGGCAGGTTCATGCTTTCTCACAAGGCTGTAGCATAGAAGCCTTCTTACTATAGTTTGAATGTGACATGCCCTCTCTAGCTGGCATTGCTGTTTGGGAAGGCTGTAGAACCTTTAGGAGATTGAACCTCACTAGAGGAAGTATGCCACAGGAATTGGGTCTTGAGGCTTTATAGCTGGCCCCACTCCTTGTTCTTAGCTTCCTGACTGTGAATGTGATGTGACCAGATACCTCTCTTTCCTGCTGCAATGCCCTCTCCACTTGAATAAACCACATCCCCTTAAACTGTGAGCCAAAAACAAGCTCTTCCTTCCCGAGGTGGCTTTTTGTCGGGTATTTTGCTACAGAAACAAGATTAACTCAACCACCTCTCTCTTGCTTCTGGCTTCTGTTGGCTCCAGGTCTTCTGTGACATATGGCTGCCACCCTCTAATGTCTGTCTTGGTTCTATATCTATCCCCACATTCTTTTAGCTTCCCTCCTCCCCTTCTCTCTCTCACCTTTCCCTCTTTCCTCCCCCCCTTTTAAGCCCTCTTTCCCTTCTTTCCTCCTCTTCACTCCATTCTTTCTCCTCCCTAATTCTTCTTTCTTCACTCCTTCCTTCCTTCCTTCCTCCCTCCCTCCCTCCCTCCCTTCCTTTCTTTCTTCTTTCTTTTGTTCTGTGAGACGTGTTTCTCTGTGTTATCCTTCACACGCCTTCTTCAGTTTCCTAAGCACTGGGATCACAGGCTTGAGCTGTTAGACCCAGTTGCTGAAGAAACTCTCCGAATGTTAGTTTTTGCTTCAAACAATCAGCCTTTTAAAGCAGGAAGAACATACATAATTCATAATTTCAATTTTAAATTCCTTAATGCATTATGTTTATTTCATGTTTTTAAAAAGCACACACAGGCTGGTGAGTTAGCTCTGTTGGTAAAGTGCTTGCCTTGTGAACATGAGGATGTGAGCTTGATCCCTCAAAATCTATATTCAAACAAGCCAGGCTTGTCAGTGCATGGCCATAATTCCAGTGCTGGGGAGGTGAAGATAGAGGGATGCCTGAGACTTCCCAGTCACCAGTCTATCCAAACAAGTGAGAAACCTTGTCTTGAAAAAATGAGACACTGATGCTGTCCTCCTGCTGCCTCCAGGCATACATACATCCACTGCTAGATAGCAGCTTCCTCTGACTGAAACATTCCCTCCAAGAAGGATGGTAGAAGCTCATGGGATTCAGGTAGGAAACAAACAGCATACAACAGGGGAAGCTGAATCTTTCAAGAATCTTGAGGCCCCTGTGGGAACTAACCTGGCAGGGTGGAAAGAAGCCCCAAGTGTCTGTCCCGGGTGCTGTGGCTCTGGGTGGGACAGGAGTTATGTGGGAAGTGACTGCGCATCTTCCCACACAGTCTGACGGGCAGTTGGGGGCTGTGGGAAGCCTTTGTGGGCCCTGCCCATGGGTGGGGGAGGGGGCCATTCCCAAGGAACGAGTGGCAGCTGTCTCTGTGGGTTCTCTAGCCCCGGGGCACCACAGTCGCCCCAGGGTGCCACAGACGGGCTAGCCAGAGCACACCTGGGGTTCCCGCTGGGACTGGATCTCGGCAGCTTGGGGCGCCAGGCTAACTGCTTAGGCTTGGGTGAATGGGTACCATCTGGGAGTACTGTAAAGCCCCCGGTGGGAGATTAGACTTGGCTCCTTAATCGAGAGCTGGATCTCTCGCTTCCTATGGTGGGTCTAGATGAAGAGACAGTCCATAATTCTAAGACATTTATTTTCATCGTTAGGAGAGAGGTGTGGATGGAATTGTGCCCCTGCCCCTCTAGGAGAGGGGTGGCAGATATAGTAACTGGGAAGGGGCGTGGCTAAGCCTCTAGGTGTCTCATTAACATGGGGATGGCTTGGGGCTGTGTGGCCACGCCTCTACCTGGGGAGGGGTGGTACATGACTGTGACTGGAGCCAAAAGCCTCCCGGGAGTGTTGGCATAAATGTTCCGGTCCCTTTCGGATTCCGCTGGGTCTCCCAGAGTTTTCACCTGTGCTCAACTGGGTGCCAGACTGCCTGTCACAGATCACTGCCCCACAGGCCCCCAAGGTTATAGAAGCAGCAAACAACTGCCTGAGAAGGAGGCTCTGACCAGTTCAGCTGCTGATAGGTGATGATCCAACCTGTCCAGCCATCCACAACTCATTCAGAGCTTTCTGTCCTTGAGCTATCTCTGTTCCTGTAAGTAACTCCATGATCCAATTTGTAACCTCAATAAACTCACTGGTTTACCATGTTTGACTTTGGTGTAATTCTTATTTTGGTCTGTTGTGGCTTTGCTATTTGAGGTTAGTAGATATGCATGTGTCATATCCTCCTGGGAAAAGTCTCACACAGAATACATATGCACACATATGAATACATA
>JADRCH010000207.1:2548176-2599115 GCA_019843965.1 Rhynchomys soricoides | reverse complement strand
AGTGGTAGAGCCCCTGCCTAGAATCCCCCAGGGAGGGGCTGAGGGCGTGGCTTAGTGGTAGAGCCCCTGCCTAGAATCCCCCAGGGAGGGCTTAGAGCTATGACTCAGAGGTAGAGTGCCTGCCTAGAATTCCCTACTGAGGGGCTGGAGGTGATGCTGCATAGTAAAACAGTACTGTAAACAAGCAAACAACAACAGCAACTCAGGGTGAGATATAGGTGAATCCCCTGGTTCTGCCTTCACAGTGTCAGGTCCTTCCTTTCATATTTTGTCATCTGAGATCTCATTTTGTTGTTAGACTCCATGATTTACTGTGTATGTACATTTTGGCGGCATGAGTGAGACATTTTTCATTTTCATACCTGACCCAGGAAGGAGTCATTAAATATGTCTCTGAAGTCACACCCGAGAGCCTCTTGATTAAGAATTTAACTGCATGTGTGATTTGTTCAATTTGGGCTTAAGGAAACAAGGAATGGTGTATAAACATGATTGGCAGAAAACTCTTACTTCCACCTCTGCTGAGTGCATAGCCTCCAATGGAGATCATACGATGTGATAGAACCCATGAATGGGGTGTGGACTTGGAAACAGCAGAGAATGGCACTGACTGTGTCACTTGGGGACTTCATCACTTCGGTCTGCTTTTGGGGTATGGGAATCAGGCAGCTCTTCAAATGTCACTTTTGGTTAAGTTTTGTTTCTTGTTGTTGGGTCACATCTGACAAAAGCAGCTCACAATTCACAGTCCGTCATTGCAGGGAACTTGGAACAGCTCATCTCATCCACACAAAAGAGCAGAATGGAGGAGTGTTCCTCTTTCTCCACATCCTTGACAGCATCTGCTATCACCTGAGGTTTTCATCTTAGCCATTCTGACTGGTGTGAGGTAGAATCTCAGGGTTGTTTTGATTTGCGTTTCCCTGATGACTAAGGATGTTGAACATTTCTTTAGGTGCTTCCCAGCCATTCGAGTTTCCTCAGTTGAGAATTCTCTGTTTAGCTCTGTTCCCCATATTTTAATAGGGTTATTTGGTTCTCTGGAGTCTAACTTCTTGAGTTCTTTGTATATATTGGATATTAGCGCTCTATCGGACATAGGATTGGTAAAGATCTTTTCTCTATCTGTTGGTTCCTGTTTTGTTCTATTTACAGTGTCCTTTGCCTTACAGAAGCTTTGTTATTTTATGAGGTCCCATTTGTCAATTCTTAATCTTAGAGCACAAGCCATTGGTGTTCTGTTCAGGAAATTTTCCCTTGTGCCCATGTGCTCGAGGTTCTTCCCCACTTTCTGTTCTATTAGATTCAGTGTATCTGGTTTTATGTGGAGGTCCTTGATCCACTTGGACTTGAGCTTTGTACAAGGAGACGAGAATGGATTGATTTGCATTCTTCTACAAGCTGGCCTCCAGTTGAACCAGCACCATTTATTGAAAATGCTGTCTTTTTTCCACTGGATGGTTTCAGCTCCTTTGTTAAAGACCAAGTGTGTGGGTTCATTTCTGGGTCTTCAATTCTGTTTCATCTACCTGCCTGTTACTGTACCAATACCATGCAGTTTTTATTACTATTGCTCTGTAGTACAGCTTGAGGTTAGAAATGGTGATTTCCCCCAGAAGTTCTTTTATTGTTGAGAATAGTTTTCACTATTCTGGGATTTTTGTTATTCCAAATGAATTTGCAAATTGCTCTTTCTAACTCTATAAAGAATTGAGTTGGAATTTTGATGGGGATTGCGTTGAATCTGTAGATTGCTTTTGGCAAGATGGCCATTTTAACTATATTAATGCTGCCAATCCATGAGCATGGGAGATCTTTCCATCTTCTGAGATCTTCTTCTATTTCTTTCTTCAGAGACTTGAAGTTCTTGTCACACAGATTTTTCACTTGCTTGGTTAGAGTCACACCAAGGTATTTTATATTATTTGTGACAATTGTGAAGGGTGTCATTTCCATAATTTATTTCTCAGCCTGTTTATCCTTTGAGTAGAGGAAGAAAACTCCTTCATTGTTGGTGGGATTGCAAGATGGTACAATCACTCTGGAAATCAGTCTGATGGTTCCTCAGAAAATTGGACATAGTATTACCTGAGGACCCAGCTATACCACTCCTGGGCATATATACCAAAAAGATGCTCCAACATATAACAAGGACACATGCTCCACTACGTTCATAGCAGCCTTATTTATAATAGCCAGAAGCTGGAAGGAACCCAGATGTCCTTCAACAGAGGAATGGATACAGAAATGTGGTACAAAATACTCTTGGGAGGAAATACAGAGACGAAGTGTGGAGCAGAGATGGAAGGAAAGGCCATCCAGAGACTGCCCCACTTGGTAATCCATCCCATATACAGCCACCAAACCCAGACACTATTGCAGATGCCAAGATGTGCTTTCTGACAGGAGCCTGATATAGCTGTCTCTTTAGAGGCTCTGCCAGAGCCAGACAAATACAGAGAAAAACCATTGGTCTGAGCACCGGGTCCCCAATGGAGGTGTTAGAGAAAAGACTGAAGGAGCTAAAGGGGTTTGCAACCCCATAGGATGAACAATAGTATCAACCAACCAGACACCCCCTTCCCCCAGAGCTCCCAGGGACTAAAGCACCAACCAAAGAATACACATGGAGGGACCCATGTCTCTAGCCGTATGTGTAGCAGAGGCTGGCCTTGTTGGACATCAATGGGAGGAGAGACCCTTGGTCCTATGAAGGCTAGATGCCCCAGTGTAGAGGAATGCCAGAGTGGGGAAGTAGGAATGAATAGGTGGTTGGGGGAACACCCTCAAAGAAGCAGGGGGAGGGGGATGGGTTAGGGGGTTTGCAGAGGGGAAACCAGGAAAGTGGATAGCATTTGAAATGTAAATAAAGAAAATATCTATTAAAAAAGGTAGACAAAAAAAAAAAAAAAGAGCAGAATGAAATCAGTTAACACATGCACATGTTGCTTAGCTTGCCTTCTCCACTCTTATACAGTTCAAGATCCCTTGCATAGGGGATGGTGCTGCCCACAGTGGATGAGTATTCCAAATAATCAAGAAAATCCCCCATAGAAATACCTATAGGCCAACCTAACCTAGATGCATGCACATACATGTACATTCTGTCGACATATTCATGTAAGCACGGGCACACCTACATCACACTCAAAACCACTCAATGTGATAGAAGTCACAAAATTTTAAATCTGTAATATTGATGATCCTAAGTAAGTATGAAACGGTTGTGCTTCTAACAATGAGACAGCTGTGTTTCTAACAGGTTGTCTGAGTCTTGAACTTGCCTTGGTTTCTTATTGGGGCTGTAATCCAGGTGGCCTTCTCTAAAACTTACCTTCCCAGTCAGCTGTCTGTGTGGTTTGTCAAACCACAGTTGGATGCCTGTCTGCCATAAGAACATCTAAATTATAGTGAAAAACAGGAAAAGGCGTTTTATTCAATGTGGCTGTACTAAGAAGAGGGATAAAGAAATCCAGCAGATGTGCCCCACCTAAACCCATCTTGGGGTCCTGAAGGTGGTTTAGTTTTAAAGAGAGGGCTAAAGGTATGCATATATAAGAGGCCTGGCCAAGGTGTGGCCCTGCCCACTGTGGCCCTGCCTACCACTGGCCCCCAAATTGTATCTTCAGTAAGATGGTCTGACAAGTGGTAAAGCTCTCTCAAAGAGGAAGCTTTCCTCTTTGCCTGGGCCAGGCTTTAGTCTTTTTTGTTAGTAAGCATGGCATTCTGGGAAATTCCAGCTTAATGGGACCTTTTTTCTATAGTCTCATACCCAAACAGAGAGACACAAGTATCTCCTTTCTTTATCCTTTCTTCTCACCTTCCTTCCATTGTTTCTTTTATCTTTTGTCTCCTCTCTTCCTCAGGATGTCTTCAGGGGCCTCTAAGCCAGTTACACATAGGATGAATCTGCACATGTGGGAGAAACAGTGGTCACAAGAGCCAGGGAATGTTCTTCATCAATAGAGATGGGGGCTGCCTTTTAACTCTGGGGAGATGGCTCAGTTCGTAAAATCCTTTCCTTGCAAGTGTGAGGACCTGAACTCAGTCTTCAGAAGCCATATTAATAAACAAGCAGAGACAAACAAAGCAGTCTGATGGTGGCCTTAATATGTTGTCCCAATGCAGTAGTTCTCAACTTGTAGGTCACAACCCCTTTGGGGGTCGCATAACAGATATCCTTCATATTAGAGATTTACATCACAATTCCTAACAGTAGCAGAATCTCAGTTATGAAGTAGAAACAAAAACACTTTTATGGTTGGGGTCACCACAGCGTGAGAAACTGTATTAAAGGGTTGTGGCATTAGGAAGGTTGTGAAGCACTGAGACAGATCCCATTTGCTCACTGGCTAGCCAGCATAGATGAGCTTCAGAGCAGTAAGAGACTGTCTCAAAAAATACAAGGTGGACAGCACTGGAGGAACAACATCCATCCAAACTTGTTCTCTGATGCTCATGTTCCCGTGGGCACACGTGTATGTGCACCTGCATATAAATATGCAACCTCCCATATGAACATGTATGCATACATATACATGCATACAGAAAAAAGAAAGGCTTTAAAGAGACAGCTGGGAAATTTCAACAAGTGATATTAATTAGATGCATATTTTCTTAAAAATATATTTGTGTGTGTATGTTTGTGTATGTGTATGTTTGTATGTATATATGTTTGTGTGTCTATATGCTTGTATGTGTGCATGTATATGTGCAGGTATACATGTGTTTGGAGGTCAAAGAACATCTTCCTCTATTGCTCTCATTTTATTTTTTGAGACAGAGTCTCTCCCTGAACCTGGACCTCACTGATTGGCCAGCTGATTGGTACTTGCTGGCCAGCGAGCTTTCAGGATCCCTACTGTTGCTTCCACAGCACTTGGATTACAGATGTGCTCCATTGTACCTGGCTCTTGAATGGGTCTGGGGACCCAAAGTCAGCTCATTGTGCTTACATGGTACCCTGGCTAGTTTTATGCCTACCTGACATGATGCTCCCACTAGGTTGGCCTGTGGGTAAGCCTGTGGGAGCAAATGCACTGTAGTGCATTTTCTTGGTTGGTAATTAATATGAGAGGATCTAGGTCACTGTGGCAGGGCCATCCCTGGGCTGGTGGGTCCTGAGTACTATAAGAAAGCAAGCTGAAAACCATGAAGAGCAAGCCAGTAAGCAGCTCTCCTCCGTGACCTCTGTGTCAGCTTTTGACTTTAGGGTCCTGCCCTTTTGAAGCCTCCATTGAACTGTTTCCATATGGGAAATGACTGAAGTCCCTCTAATGTGGCCATGATTAGTAAATTCACTTAAAATCCAGCCAGAGTGGACTTCAGCTCTTGCCTCTTTCATGTGGGTAAGAGAACAAACAAGTGTATCACTTATACAGGGAAGCAATAAATATGTGGCCAGGGCCCTTCCTGATTTGGTCTCAACCAAAACTGGTTGGTTATAATCAATGACAGGGCATGTTATTTTTCCAGCCAAGAACCTGTTTCTGGTTCAACTCCCTATAGCTTGGGGGTTTTTTTGTTTTGTTTTTCGTTTTTGGTAGATCAGAGACCAGCTTTATAATGAATGTGCAAAAGATCTAGAGTTGTGTCTAGAAGTTTCTGACATTCTGCCTAGCTATGTGTGATTCTTGCAACTTAGAAATAAAAGTAGTACCCATCTCCCGTTTCCTTGCCAAGTGGGTGTAACTTACCTTTTTGATTCTGTTTTTTTTGAAATGATATCTCATGTAGCCCACGGTAGCTTTGAATGCACTATGTAGTTGGGGATGATCTTGAACTCATGACCCTCCTGTCTCCCCCTCCTAACTGCTGGGATTACAGGTGTGTACCACCATGCCTACCTCGGAATTCACCTATGTAAAGAGAGAGTAAATTGCCTTGAGCTGGAGAGGAAGAAGGAGGTAGAATTCTGACCTATTTAAATCCATGCAGTCCATTTACAGGCTGCCAGATGGATGTTAACTTGAGCACATTGCTCAGCATAGGACAAAATGATCAGAAATGGGGACTTGAGAAAGGTAGGACAGCTCCAGGGGACAGAGAATGGTGCTTCAATCTTTGGAAATACCTTTGTCACTGAACACGTAGACATAGCAGTACTCAAAGAAACAACAGAGCAGAACAAGTTGCTTCTGAACTGAGGGAAAAAAAAAAACCCTCTACATCTGCAGATCAAAAGAGCCTACCAGGCACCAGGCAGGAAGTATTGAAACAGATCAACACCTAGAAGTATGTCTCTGAAATTCTTATACTTAAAGGACAAAGAAAAAACCACCCACACACATTCCAGAAAGGGGGAAAAAAGTAACAAGGAGAAAATGGTAAGAGGCAGAATTAGCTCTGACTTACCTTCTGCAGTGTTAACAGGGCACAACACTGACCAGCTATGCTAGTTTTGCAGGAACTTGTTGTTGTATGTGATTTTGCTTATGTGCTATGTGGAGGCACTAGGAAGGCATCCTTGGATAGATGATTACCCCAGGGACAGCACCACACTCCCACCCAGGCTCAGAAAGCTAACAAAGGCATAGCAACCAGTCAGCACACCATTCTTTGTAATGGATCTACAGTTAACCATATTGGTCATGGAGAAAATGAGAGCCAGCATGGAGATCGTTGAGATACAGAATGAGGTTGAAATAGGTGCTCTTCATGTGTTTTGAAAGCAGAATGCAAACATTATTATTTGTTCTGGAAAGGGAAGGTGCACAAACAGAAGGTGGGTCCAAAATTTCAAACTGTGGCTTTGGGATCCAGGAGATAGAGGTAGAATAAGAATTTTCTATTCTGACAGCAGTACAGTGTGCCCCTCAGGAATAAAGTGTCCTATGAAGACTGGGATGCTCCCAAAGACCTCCTAGCGATGGAGACAGTCCTACCACATCCATTCGTAGCTCCTTTACCCAATGACTGTGGCTCTGGTTGATCCATACGCTGTTCCCAGTATTTGTCTTTTGCTTGGAAGTAGTGTGGGATGTCAGAACTTGGTGCAATAGAAAAGGTGATTTTATTTGTGTAAAATGCTTTGTTGTGTAGCTATTTCCTCCAAATTGAACCATTCCATCCTGGAGGGAGGTTTAAGCTTAAAAAGCAAATGAAACTCATAGGTCCCTGGTCATAGGAAGTCCCTGAAACTGAAAAGATTCATGAGGTCCCTCTTCAAGGTTCTACTAGCAGTAAGAATAGCTGTAGAGAGGCAGCTGGTAAAGCTGGCTGTAGGTTGTGGGTGAAGCACCAGCATTCAGCTTTTAGGTGTTATCATGCTGGGGGGTGGGCTTTCCATGGATGCAGTTGCCTCTGAGTCACCATGTTTCTGTAAGCAACCACTCACACTTGCCTTGTAAGCAAGCCCAATAAACTTATTAGTATGTCAAGTTGGAATGTAGTGGAATGATTATCTTGACCTGCCATTGATGCCCTAGTTGAAATGAATAAATCTTTGTTTGAATGGTACAGGGAAGACCTTTTCTCTGGAGGATTCTGAGACTTTTCATGTTTTGTTGCTTTGTTGGGGACAGCACACTTCACCCCCTCTCAGCATCTTTCTTCTTTCCCATATGTCTCCTATACCATCATCGGGCTACTTAGTCTGGAAGGAGAGACACTGGTCTCACAATGGCTTATCTTCTGGGACTTTTCAGCTTTGTTTTGGCATCGTGGCAGTATGAGGGATATAGAATGTTCTTGAGAGTAAACATGACCACAGAATCGCAATGTGAGGTAACACCAATGGTCACAAAGACTTTTATTACTTTTTGTAGTGTGAAGTATGATGTCCATGCAGCAGAGCACACAAAGCAAAGGTACACAACACAAACTTAGGAAATGAGCACGCATGTTCCGATAACTGCAGGACTCTGGTGGAAGGAATTAAAGAAGATGCATTAAATGGAAAGATACCCAGGGTTTGGGTAGCAGAAGAATTAACACTATGAAAATGTCTGTGCTACCAAATACGGCCCATGGTCAAGCTGTTTTAATTCTAGTGACATTTGTTCATCAAAATAGAAAAAAAAAAAGCACAATTTTTAATTTTCCACAAGACTATGGTAGTCCCAGATTATTTTCTTCTGATTTCAAAATTAAGAAAATGATCAACATTAGGAAATGACAGCAATCACTTCCAAAGTAAAGAACACAGAAGTAAACCTACTCATACATGGCTAAGGACTGTGTGACCTGCCTTAGTTTCCCAAGTTCTGAGATTATAGCCAGGATCTACCACATCAGCCTCGCGTAATTCTTTGTAGGAGAACCTGGGAGCCGTGGTGAATGAGGGCAACTCACTCTTTAAGTTTTACTACACATATTTCTATGGAAAGCTCGTACTGGAAGGATGATGTGAAATGTGACCAGTTCAGTGTTTGCAGGAGTATGGAAGCAGAGGTGACATTATATATAACCCCTTTTTTTTTCCTTTGGTTGGTTTTTCTTAATCTCTGCATGATATTTACTTTTCCAAACTAGAAACATAACTTCAAAAATGTCTTTGAAAATGAAGCAATTGGGCCCATGGAGATAGCTTAGTGGATGGCAGCAAAAGTAAGGACCTTAGTTTGAATCCCCAGCATGAGTATAAAAGCCACTCATGGTTATACACATCACTATCACTCCAGTGCTGCACACGGTGGAGTCAGGGGGATGGCTGTGGCTTTCTGGTTTTCTAGCTGCTGGTTCAGTGGCTCCCCATCTGTGCCCCTCCCTTTTCGACCTGGAGGCTGTTGGCCACCAGCCTGAGGGGAGAAAGGGAACAGAGACAGACCACAGTGAATATGGTAGAATGACCTCTGGAGACCATTGCAGAGCATCAAGTCTACTTTATGGTTTCAGGGATAGGGTATATAAGGGCATTTTTTAGGGACAGAGGTGGAAAGAGCTAATTGGTCCTGGCATCAATAGTATAGCACTTAATAATCATGTGGGTGGGAAGCCACAGTGGGAAGTGTGTGTGTGTGTGTGTGTGTGTGTGTGTGTGTGTGCTGAGATATGCAGCCTTGCAGAGACTTCTGTATATGGTCACTTTTCAGGCAAGGCCATCTAAGGCCAGCCACCTGTGTTGAGGGACACTCTCCAGACAAAGACAGGCAGAAACAGGAAAGCCCCACTGAGAAACGTCATTCCCTATTTTGTGCCAAGCTCAGAAAGCCATCAGGTCACGGGGAACTCCAACTTTAGTAGCAAGGTTCCCTAACAAGATAGCCTGTCTCAAAAGAACAAGGAAGAGAGTTACATAAAAGGGACACACCTCTGGACTCCACAGGTGTGCATATGGGTGTGAATGCCCACATGAACACACACCATACACATGAGCACACATTATACAGGTAGATTCCAGGAGCATGTTGGCCAGCCAGCCTAGACAGTTGATGAGCTGCAGGTTATGTTAGAGACCTTCTCTCAAGGGACTAAGGCAGAGGGTGGTAGAGCAGGACACTTGACATTGTCTTCTTGCCTCTCCATCTCTCTCTGTCTCTGTCTCTGCCCCCCCTCTCTCTCACACACACACACACACACTCTGAAGCAATTAAGAGCAAAAATAGCCCATACGAAAAACAGAAGAACATAACCAGAAATAATAGGTGCATGCTTAATTCTGGTGAGCATGAAATTCAAGCCTAAACTTTGTGGTAACTGAGGTCGGATAAAAATCTTAAATAACCTGTCAACTTCATCATCTCACAGAAGAAGCAAATTGCTTCTCTAGAAGGCACCACATTTTATCCCAGTCATAAAATATACAGGGAATTTTACAGGCTGTTAGATCATTTTCTCGGGGACATTGAGTAGCTAATAGACTAGATACTCAACTGTAATAATTCTTTCTTTCCTAGACTTCAACCCTTAGCATCAAAGGCCATGGCATGAAATTCTGTATGGGGATTTCTCTCTGCAATGTTGGGTTTTCTTATCCATGTTTCTGCCTTGTGTAAAGAATGGGACTTAGGAACCTACAGATTGATTGACATGCCCTGAAGTAAGGTAGATAATGCATGTTGCCTTTCTTTATCAGGCCCACCCTCACAGCATTGCATTTTATGACGATTCCCCACCTATACACCTGTAAGAGGATAATGTATCCTGTCACAGTACATTGACACAATTCGTTGAGAGTGGTAGGACTTTTTTCTACCAAGATAGGCTTCACCCTGGGACTTAAGGTAATGGACACACAGTGACCATTAACAGTCAACCTTTACACAGTGATTCTTGAGTTATTTTAACAATTACATATATGTATGTATGTATGTATGTATGTATGTATGTATGTTATCTGAGCACATGTATGTGGAGGTCATAAGACAGCTTGCAGAAGTCAGTTTTCTTTCTCTACCATGTAGGTCCTGGGGATTGACATGTCATCAGGCTGGGTGGCAAGCACCTTTACCTGATGAGCCATCTTGCCAGCTTGTGTCAATGCCTTGTGCTTTTGATGGTTAAAGATGCAGACACATGGAAGTAAGTAAAGCAAAGGCAAACCTTCTTAAGTGGGATGGGAAGAAGTGGGGACTTATGGGATAGTGGAGGATATTCCTAAAATTTAAAGATAAGCAATCAGTCAATCAATCAATCAATCAATCAAGCAAGCAAGCAAGCAAGCAAGCAGAATCAGGGCACCCGTGGGAGGGGACCCAAACAGGTTGCTGTGTTGTGTCTCATGCAGCAGCTTTTTAAAAATGAGGATTGGAGTTGGATAGGGAGGAAGGCTATGAAATGTCTACTTCTGTACACGACATTTACTTCACAGAAGCTGTGATTATCTGCGCAAGACCTGTGCAAGATCAAGCCATCCATTCAATATGGATGGGAGAGGGACACATGAACCTTCACCCTTATTGGAGAGGCTATGAGAAGTTGATGTTTGCTGAAGAAGGGACGCATTCTCCTTTGGGACTTGTCTGCTGGCAGGTTGCTCATGACCCAGTGGGCCACATACCCATGAGTGTATGGGAAGCACTAATTGCACTCAGGTGGCTATTGATAATGATAAAAAGAGGTCTTAGAGTTGGGAAGGATGCACAGTGGGGCTACTAGGAAGGGGAAGTGGTAGATGCCTATGACCATTATACATTCTATGAATGTGTGAAGCCTTCAAAAGATAAAAATATTAAAGAATCAAATTTTGGGACTGGGCAAAGGCTGAGGTACTTTCTATGAGATTCATCAATTCTTTCAACATATCATGGGGATTGAGCCAATGAGGAAGTTATACATATGTGCTGGATGGTTTTATGCCAATTGGACACAAGTTAAAGTCATCTGAGAAGAGGGAACCTGAAAAAAGAAAATGCTTCCATAAGATCATGCTGTAGACAGCCTATAGGACATTTCCTTTCTTTCTTTCTTTCTTTCTTTCTTTCTTTCTTTCTTTCTTTCTTTCTTCCCTCCCTCCCTCCCTCCCTCCCTCCCTCCCTCCCTCCTTTCTTTCTTTCTTTCTTTCTTTCTTTCTTTCTTTCTTTCTGGGAGGGGGGGTTTCGAGACAGGGTTTCGCTGTGTAGCCCTGGCTATCCTGGAACTCACTCTGTAGACCAGGCTGGCCTCGAACTCAGAAATCCGCCTGCCTCTGCTTTCTGAGTGCTGGGATTAAAGGCGTGCGCCACCACTGCCCGGCTGACATTTTCTTAATAAGTGATTGATGGAGGAGGGCACAGCCCATTGTGTATAGAGATATCCTTGGGTTCTACAAGAATTCATCTTTGTGGCCCTGGGTTTTATAAGAAAGCAGGCTGAGCAAGCCATGAGGAGCAAGCAAGTATGCAGCACCCTTCCATGGCCTCTGCATCAGCTCCTGCTTCCAGGTTCCTACCCTGTTTGAGTTTCTGTCCTGACTTCCTTTGATGATGAACTATGATCTGGAAGCTTAAGCTACATAAACCCTTTTCTCCCCAAGTTGCTTTGGTCACGGTGTTTCGTCACAGCAGCACTAACCCAAACCAAGATGCCAGGGAGAGCATACATGATGCTGCATACTCTTCATGCTTGTAGGGGCTTGTGAATCCTCTTGGCGCCAATCTCTGACTTCTGCTTTGTTAGCAGCTGATCTTGACTGTCTGCTAGCATTTAGCTCTGACAGTGATGACTCTGCTGACCTTGTGGGTGTCTCTCTGGATATTAATAGAGCTGTACTCTATTTGTTCTCACATGTGTGTGGCCAGGTAGTACTTTTCACAATGGGCCATTTCCCTACGACCTGCAGAAAGCCAGATCCTCCTTTCATGTTCATCCTGTCAGAAACACCTGTTCAGAGTGATAGAATATTGCCTGAAGTAGGATGCTGTGTCTAAGCAAAGATTTTAAAGACTTTTATTATTTTAAGTTGTGTGTGTGTACACGTGCACACACATACATGTATGTGCACATGTGGATGCATTACTGTGTGTATTAGTGTGTGTGTCCATCAAGGCCATAAGGGGACATTATATTTCCTAGAGATGGAATTAGAGGTTTTTGTGAGCCTCTGGACATGGGTGCTGGGAATCCGACCTCCATCTCCTTCCAGAGCCACCTCTTTAGTCCCCCAACCAAAAAGTTTAAGAGAACACCACAGGTTTGGCATCTGCTCTATACTCAGGTAAGTAAATTCAGAAGGTGGCTGCACATCTTTAATCTGTGATCTTCCATGAGAAAGACAATCAGGCAAGGGACAGATGATCCAAGAAGGACAAGAAACTCAAGCAGCAAATACAACTATATTGTGAGCCATTATGGGGATGCTCATTGCCACAGCATAACCTAGCCAAAGCTGACTAATGGATCCTTTCCTTCCCCTCCCCCTCTCCCTCGCCTCCTCCTCTTCCTCCTCCTTTTCATTTTTCTTCCTTCTCCGTTTCTCTCTTTTTAGAGGGGCACATGTGTCTGTGATCATGGCTTATATATGTGCTTTGGGAGTGAGCCAATATGTGAATGTACACGTGGACGCCACAGGTTGGCTTTGGACGTCTTTATTACTCTTCACCTTATTTCTGTTTTGTTTTTTTGATTCAGGGTCTCTTCCTGAATGTGGAGCTCACCACTGTTGCTAGACTGGATGGCCAGAGAGCTGCCTGTCTCTTCCTCCCAGCACTAGGGCTATAGGACGTGTTGCTATGCCCTGAAAAAGTGGGTGCTGGGGATCTGAACTTAGGTCTTCATACATGCACAGCAAGCAGTTCACAAATGGCACCACCCCTGTCCCACTCCCTTCCCTAGCCCCTGCCCCACCTCCTGCCCATCTCCTGCCCCAAGACCTTTTTTCCTCTTGGTCTAGTCACTGAATTTTCTAGTAAGTACGTATAGTATGGATATACAATCTGTTAACTGAAGCAAAATTGAGGAGCTTTGTAACAGCTGATGCTCCCCTCTGCTGAGGCTATTCTTGGCACTTCTAGAGGAGCTTCAGAGAGTCTATCATTCTCTAAGGCATAGCATTTCATATTTTTGTACCAATGCACATTTCGGGAGGCAGGGAGAAGCTTCATAGTTTTTTTTCTTTCTTTCAGAGTCTCAAAAATGTCTAGAATGTAAGCTATGATAGAAGCTGAACATACACAAGTAGTAAAAATGGGTGTGTATTTATGGAAACAGTTTCTGTTAGATTTTTTCCTTGTTATTGTAATAAATACCAGGAAAAAAAAAACAACTTATAGGGGAGTGTCTTAGTCAGAGTTTGTATTCCTGCACAAAACATCATGACCAAGAAGCAAGTTGGGGAGGAAAAGGTTTATTCAGCTTACATTTCCACACTGCTGTTCATCACCAGAGGACAGGAACTCACAAGACAGAAACTTGGAGGCAGAGACTGATGCAGAGACCATGGATGGGTGCTAATTACTGGCTTGCTTTCCCTGGCTTGCTCAGCTTGGTTTCTTATAGAAACCGAGACTACCAGCCCAGGGATGGCACCACCCACAATGGGCTGGGTCCTCCCCCCTTGATCACTAATTGAGAAAATGCCTTACAGCTGGATCTCATGGAGGCATTTCCTCAAGGGAAGCTCCTTTCTCTGTGATAACTCTAGCTTCTGTCAAGCTGACACACAAAACCACCTAGTACAGGGAGGAAGAGTTTGCTTTGGCTCATAGTTTCAGAACTTTTAGTATACGTCATCAGACTTTGTTGATTGGCTCCTTGGTGAGACAGAACAACATTGTGGAAGGGTAGGATGAAGAAGAAGTGCTGACCTCAGAGAAGCCAGCAAAAAAGAAGCAAGAGATGGAGAGAGGGACAAGAATTTTTTAATTGGATATTTTCTTTATTTACATTTCAAATGTTATCCCCTTTCCTGGTTTCCCTCTCCTGGAAATCCTCTATACCACCTCCCCTCCCCCTGCTTCTATGAGGATGTTCACCCACCCACCCACTCACGCCTCCCTGCCCTTGATTCCCCTACACTGGGGCCTCTGTTGAGCTTTCATAGGACCAAGGACCTCTCCTCCCATTGATGCCTGACAAGGCCATCCTCTGCTATATCTGCAGCTGGAGCCACGTGCACTCCTTGGTTGGTGACTTAGTCCCTGGGAGCTCTGGGGGTCTGGTTTTTGGTATTGTTATTCTTCCTATGGGGGTTGCAAACCCCTTCAAGGCACATCCTCATTGATCTACTTTCTCTTCATCTAGACCCCCCACCTCTTAAGCTTTTGTCATTCCCACTAATACCATCAAATACAGATCTCTACACTGATAAAGTCAGAGCCCCCATGATCCAAGCACTTCCCAAGAGCACCACCAGCTGGGCACTAAGCCTTCAGCATACTGTTCTTATGGCATATGCTCTTCTCATTCACTTCTTTCTGTGAATGCCAGTGCTGCAGGTGTGTTAGACAAGTACTCTGCCACTGAACTGTGTGCTCAGTTCTTCACTAACTAATTCTAAGCACGAGCTCTATGACTGAGCCATGTCCCTAACCTCTTACTGAGGAAGTCTCAGCAGGTGTTCTACCACTGAGTTATATCCTATACCTTTGATGGTCTGTTGAGATTTTGAATTCCTCTGTGGAATAACCCATCCATTAGGTTGATGTTCCTGTGGTCTAGTGATCTCTGAAAAGACCCTCACAGACACATCAAGATGCATGCTTTACCCATCTCCTAGGTGTCTCTCAATACAGTCACATTGACAATCAAGATTAACCATCATGTGTTGTTACCCTTAGAGCATTTAAAGTTTTCTCAGGGAGGGTCAAGACACTACCTAGAGGGAGTCTGTTTGCTGGAGAAGTCAGTATTTCTTGATTGTATGTGTTCAAGTCTATACCAGAGGAACCTTGACTATGAAAAAGATAGCCCATCCTAGCTCACTCCCCTTTAAGGTTCTACCTTGAGGTTCTCTGGAACCTCAACCTTATTCAATGTCTTTCAGAAACACTGGTTACCTATCATCTCCTATGCGCTAACAGGAAGGTAGGTGTGATGAATAAAGATTGTCTGTGCTCCTTAACTCTTGAATGAGGAATCAGAAAGACAGTGTCCTACCATTTGTAACTGTTACTCCATCCATCTGTGTAATTGACGCTCCCGCTTTATAATTCAGAGAGGAAAGCAGGTGAACTCCTTCAGATTCCCTTTGGAATTTTCACTTCCATACAGGGGACTGTCATTCAGTAGTGTTGGACAGCACCATCTTCTGGGCATAGCATCCATCAATTATGTCAGAAGAGCTGTGCCTACTTGCAAAAGACCTCTGAGATAGGGCTTGTCCACTGTTGATGCTCCCTCATAGAAGGGTGGAGTGGGTCATTTAGTCCCTCACCTGGGATTCCAGTCACCCCTTCTTATGTCTCCTAGTAATTTGTATGTAACTCTGCAATAGTTCCACATGTTCTTATGGTCTTACGAGGTGCTAGAATACACAGAATGTAGACAGTTAACCTTAACTAGAAGGTAGGATTCCATCTGTGCAGTCACAGGTTAAATTGTCATCAATGTTAGGGTAAGACTTTTTGTGGTGAAGCTGCCTTGGGATGGCCTATGTAAACTCATTTGTTCTCCAAATAGAACTTGGATGAAATCCTTCTTGGTAGGTGATGTACAAGGAGTGGCTAGATATTTGTTTAAGTCTGCCCAGGGAAAGAGTTTTCACAACAACTGACAAAGATATTCCTCTTCTGGGCTAAGGTTAGTATCTTCAACTGTGTCACTGACCCTGTCTCCCCCATTTACCAGGGAATTCTCTCCTACTCTCTTTCTGAACTTCCCAATATCAGTTTATCAGTTGATCATGCTAAATCTCATAAAAATCTGAATATTTTCTTGATTCCATCTTACCTTCCTATTCTGGACTTCTTTCTTCTTATAATCATTTTTTTTTTTTTTTACTTGAGTGGGTAGTGGTGAGTTTGAGCCATGGCTGGCTTGGTACTCACTGAATATCCCAAAGTGGCCCCAAACCCATAGAAGTCCTCTGGTCAGTCTCCCACAGCTGGGACTATGGGTAGATGCTATCATGCTTGACCAGAGGTGCAATTCTTGAAACAATCATCTGTGTTACTTCTTTGCTCTCCATATTCATTTTTCTCTTCAAACTCTAGTTCTCACCAAAGAGAAAGTGTGCTAACCCACTTAATGAATGACTGGGTTTATGTTGAATTCAACAAAATCAGTCATTCTTACTGGACATTTTTAAAAGTATCTGGTACCACAGATGACTTGATCTTACTTGGAGCAATCTCTTTTCAGGTTTGTGGTTGATGCATGAATTTTGCAGTATGTGAATAGAACAATGTAGTTGGGCATGGTGACTCACACTTGGAATCCTAGCATTTAGGGGACTGAGGCTTGCAGTGAGTTCAAGGTCAACCTTGGCAACATATTGGGTTCCAGGTAGCCCTGGGCTACAGAGTAAAACCACCCCTCAACAACATATTTTAAACCTTATTGTGTGTAATGTTTTGGTTTTATTTCTGTCGCTATGATACCCTGACCAAAGGTAACAAAGGTGAGGAAAGGGTTTGTTTGTTTTACAGTTTCTGGTTACAGTCCATTATTCTTGGGAAGTTAAGACAGGAACTCTACCCAGTTATCACATTCACAGTCAAGAGAAGAGAGAAATAAATGCACCCATAACTGCTTGCTTGCTGCTTCTCGCTTTTGTTCAGCCTTCTTTGCTTCTCATATAGTTAAGGGTACAACCTAGGGAATAATGCTACCCACAGTCAGCAGGGTCAATTGACAATCAGGGCAAACTTCTATGTCATACATGCCCACTGGCCAACTTGGTCTAGATAATTCCTCAATTTAGACTCTTTTCTCAGGTGATTCTAGGTTGTGTAAAGTTAACAATTAAAGCTAACCAGAACTGGTAAGTTTCATACATCTCTGTGCCCTGGATCGTAGGATTGTTAAGAGGAATGAACTAGTTTAAAAGTCTAGAACACTTGACACAGTAACTGACATTAAACCCACCAAATAATTATCTGTTATATTTCTATTTTCTTTTTTTAGTTGTTCTCTTCTTAAATGCTTGGGTCTGGTCCATCTCAGTACTATAGAGCTCTTCCCTTTGGGTTCTACCTTGTGTGCTTTTGGTTAACCAAGATTCAAAAGTATTACACAGAAAATTCTAGAAACAAGCAAGTTCTAACTTTTTAAATTGCCACTCTTCTGTGTAGAGTGATGAAATCTTGCACCAGCCCACTATCTGTCCTGGGATATGTTTTATCTCTCTGTCCTGAGTATGCCCACCTGTATACACTTCTGTTCTCTTAGTCACTAGTTAGCCAGCTCAGTTATCAGATCAAGTGTTGTCCAGCATACCTAGGTGTCCTGTGAGACTTTTTCTGGAGAGATCGCAACACACGTCTAGTCATCCTAGAAAGGAAACCCAAGATACCAAAGTAATGATTGTATTAATGCCCAGCTTGGTGAACCAATTTGTTTTTATTGGGGTTGCAAGGACGATTCAAATACTGATGCATCACCCAAAAGCCTACCTCAGCATGAGTGACAACTTACGAAAGCTGAAGCCCTGGAGCTCTCTACATAGCTTGCAGATAGCTTAAGAGTCTTGAGAATTACTTTTGTATTTGGTTAAGCTGGTCAGAGTCTTTTTTACATTGGTTGGGAGCCTCCCTCTAAAGCTTACAAGTTTCTATTTTCTTAGATGTGTGACCTTTTGTTTACTTCTCATGTTCCGTTCTTTCCCTCCTGGGAATGCTTCAACACAGAGGGAACTATCACACAACACTGTGGTGTACATGCTACCTTCTCATTAGTCCCCACTATCTCAGTGTATACTCACTGTATATACTACCCTCCCATTAATCACTTAGCTGTCTTAATTATCAGGCATGGCAGTATCACTGTGCATATGTGTAATTACTGGAACTATCTGTTGCTGTAGGCATCCTCTAAAAAGTCCTAAATAGCCTTTGTAGATAAGGAAGGAATTTCAAACATGCATTTTATAGATGATATCCTTCATCCTTTTAAACCATCCGTGCGTCACACCAGTATGCCAACCTGGTCACCTCATCTTCAAATCCTTATGACTGTAACTGCCTGCTTCTCCTATCTCATGCATATGGATGTAACCAGTGGATTCAAAGCTGAGTTCATCATGTTCTTTCTCACAGTTGCTTCTCTTATGCCCTGTATCTCAGGAAGTATAAAAACCAACTGCAGACTTCTCAAATGGGCATAAGGAAAAAGCCACGATCTTAGTTACTGTTATCATTGTGATTACCAAAACACCTGGCAGGAAGTGCTCAGAGAGGAAAAAGCCAGTGCTGAGGATGTAGCTGTGTTGGTAGAAAGCTTATTTGGAATACGTGAGGTCCTAGGCTTGGTCTCCAGCACGGCATAAAAATAAGCATGTTAGTTCACACCTGACTCGGGAGGTAAAAGCAGGAGGATCAAGATGTCAAGGTTATCTTCAGCCACTCAGTGAGTTCTAGGCTAGCCTGGCCTGCACAAGACCACTGAGAGGGAGTAAGGGAGGGGAGAAAAATGCAAGGGAAGGCTTATTTTAGCTTGTGGTTAGATGAAGGGCCCTCAGAAATATATAGCTCCAAGCAAGTACTTGAAGTGATAAGGTCCCAATTCTGCCATGGATAGCCCTTCTGGAATCACTTGGAGCTGGGCCAAAGGAATAAATTCTAGTAACAAAGGCAATGCTAGACATCCCAGACAACAGTTACATTGACCAAATGTAATAACAGCAGTTCCATTCTCTCTCTCTCTCTCTCTCTCTCTCTCTCTCTCTCTCTCTCTCTGCAGATTCTATCTTCTTGGAATTTCAGTCATGGGCCTGTTAATTAGACCTGTTCCTCACGGTGCTTCGGTGCCTTTGGTTCTGTGACACAGGACTGCAGGGAAAAGCAGCTAAAGAGGACTAATTAAGACTCAGAGTGCTTTCAATAATGCGCATGGAAATGAACAAATTAACTGACGACTCAAAAAAAAAAAGCAATATTGCCCCAGTGGGGATTCCCGAGCATGGAGATAACATTAAGGAATGCAATCGTCATTGAGAGGTAACTGTGAATTATGAGTGATACTTGGTCCCATTACCTCGGAGGTGTCAGCTGTAATGGCAGAAAAATGTCATGAGATGTTAGGAGACAAAACAAACAGAGGTGCGGATATTCTAGTGGGGGAGGCGGAGGCCCCCAAACAGCAAGAGCCTGCAGCAGCAGAGGGAGTGCTGCTTGCAGTCAGGGCGGAGAAGTCTCACCATGAATGGCCTGTTGTAGTTGGCCAGTCTTTTGGAATACTATGATACTCATCTCATGAAGGGTGCATCTCTTTCTGTCTGTTAGGATCCGATAACATAGATGCAGACAGCTCTGGTCTTGGGACAATCAGCACTGATGATACTCTCTCTCTCTCTCTCTCTCTCTCTCTCTCTCTCTCTCTGTGTGTGTGTGTAGGCCAGAGGTTGTGTTGGTGTCTTCTTCCTCAACAAAGTTTTAGCTTAGTTTTTTAAGACAGAGTCTATTCCTCAACCCAGAGCACACTGATTTATACAGGCTGACTGGCCAGTGAGCTCCAGAGACTTATCAGTCTCTCTTTCCCTCCTGCCCCACACCAGTGCTGGGATTACAGGTAGATACTAAAACCCAGCTTTTGGTGGTGTCTGTCAGTGTTGGGGATCTGAACTAAGGTCCTTACATGTGTATGCCAAGCACTTTGCTGATTGAGCCATCTTCCCAGATCCCCTTCTTTTTTTGAGACAAGATCTCAGGTAACCCAGTGTGGTAGTTTGAACAAGAGCCTCCCCCATGGACTCTTACATTTGAGCACTTGGCTCCCATGTGGTGTCACCGTTTGGGGACAACTTAGGTATGGCTTTGCAGGAGGAACTTTGTCATTGGGGACAAGCTTTGAGAGTTTAAACACTGGCTCAATATCTAGGTTGCTCTTTCTTTGCTTCATGCTTGCTGTTCAAGAATTGATCTCTCAGTCTGAGAGATCTACCTCTTTACATGAATGCTGGGGATTCAAACTCAACACAAATGCCTGTAATCCCAGCACTGAGGAAGCAGAGACAGGAGGATCACCTATTAACTGGTTTAGTGAAATAGTTGAGTTCCCAGTTCAGCGAGAGACCCCGAGCCACAAAATAAGGTGGAAAGGGCGACGTAGTAAGACCCCCAATACTGATCATTGGCTTCCACACAAGTGAACCTGTACCTGCACATGCATACACACAGGAACATGGACACACACACACACACACTCATTGCAGAACAATGTAGCATGTAGTTTTATGCTACTGTCTTTACTCCAGGAAGCCAGTCATGCTACCAGCCTCCCCCCAGCTTCCCTTTTGCTCTACCTGCCTTTATCTCCAGGTGGTGACCACACTTCTCCCAGCCTGCCTTGAATCCTTGGATAAAACACACACACACACAGTCTGTTCCTTTTCAACCTGCCTTAGGACACAATTGCTGGGCATTACTGTCTCCCACCTGGAAAAGCATGCCCCTAATAATATTTTACCTCCTCTTCTCCCACCTGCCCTGAACCTCAGTGGCTAGTCCTGCTTATCCGCCACCAAACATAGTAGTAGTAGTGGCCACAGGCTCCAGCTCCTCTAGAGACCTCATGGCTGCTGGCTTCTTCTTCCCAAGCATGGCAGAAAATGGCTTCTTCCTTCCTTGCATCTCTCTGCCTCCTCCAGGGACCCAGAAGTCCTTCCTGTACCTTCCACTCATCAATTGTCCATCAGCTTTCTTTACTGACAGATCAAGAACCAATTAGGGAACAGGACCTTAGCATAAGAGCCGCCCCCTTCAAACAACACAGTGTCACTGTCTAGGTTTATGGTAAAGGGACTGCTAACACATCTGCTACCATAGCTACCTAGGTGAGGAACTCTTAACTGATGAACTTTTAAGACTTATCATCAGGCTAAGGTAGCCTTTCTGGTGATCCATGTGCCTTTGGGTCACCCAGGCTCCCAATAGTTACCACAGCAAACTTACTTGGATGAATTGTTTGGCCTTTGTTTCTCTGGCCTATCAGGTATGAATAGATATTTGTTCACAGCTCCCTAGGAAACGTCATCCAACATGTGTGTTGAATGGTAACTATTAGTTCAGACACAAGTGGTACTATTTTAGAGGGCAGGGGGAGACAGAACAGAAGTGAATATAGGATCTAGCATAAAACTTGATTTCTGGAAAATTTTTGCAGTTTTTTTTTTTAAATCCAAACAAAGAGAATTTTTAAAAAATGGGTTATAGGCTCCCAAACTCCTTTTCCAGACAGCTTTCAGATGACTTAAATGTAAAGTTCCCAGTGACATCTGGTTCAGATTTCCTTTTAAATTCCTAGGTGCATAAAGATGAAAGAGAATCGGGGCTGGAGACAAGAGCTTCACCAAAACTCCTTGCAGAGCAAATGGCTCCCAGGGGCACAGCTTGGGGAAGGCCAAGGCCAAGGCCACTGGGGCCAAGCACAGCAGACGAGGGGGCCATATGATGATTGCCACCAGAGAAGGAAGATAAAAATCATATGTTTCCAGTCTGCTCCAGGATGAGCAGCTATTGAGAGGAGGGAGAAGCATTGTAGCTATCGTCAAAGGGAGAAAGAACAGATGTGAGCAAATACCTGGCTTGGTGGTAGCAGTGTAGGAAGTACAGACAGAAGCTGACTAGATTGTCATGGGCACTGGGAAGTGGGCAGGAGACATAGCTCCACACTGCCACCTGCAGAGGCCTGACACTAGCAGAGACCTCCACTCAGGTGATGACAGGATTCCTGATTTTATTGCAGAAAAGAAGTTCAGAATGAGCCACCAGGAAGCAGAGCTGGACTTTTAAGGAAGATAGTTTTAAACATAGACGGAAGCATTAGAGTTGTCTTAGTTAGGGTCCCTTTGCTGTGAAGAGACGTCATAAGCAAGGCAACTCTTACCAAGGAAAGCATTCAGTTGGGGCTGGCTCACAGGTTCAGAGGTTTAGTCCGTTAGTGTCATGGCAGGAAGCATGGTGGCATGAAGGTAGACATGGTGCTGGAGAGTGAGCTGGGAGTTCTGCATGAGGATCAGCAAGCAGCAGGAAAGGAACTGGCTTGAACTTCTGAGACCTGTTGACCTATTTCCTCCAACAAAGCCACACCTAGTCCAACAAGATTATGCCTCCTAATAGTTCAGTTCTCTGTGGGGCCATGTTTACTCAAACCACCATATGGGTTAATAGGAAGAGAGCTGTTGAGGGAAGGAATAAGTGTCTCAGCAGCATTAGACAATACTCCACGGTGGTCACATACTCCATGTTCTCCATCCACTCTTCCACTGATGGTCCCTTAGGCTGATTTCATAACTTCACTACAGCGATTCTTACTACAACAAGCAGGATTGTGCAGATCCCTCTGTCGTATGCTAATTGTGATTCTTTTAGGTATAGTCCCAGAAATCTTTTTCTTCTAAGTTATTTACCTCTGAAAAAGTACCTGAAGATTTAGATTGAAGGGCTTGCTTTATCCTTCTCTGGCTATGGTGGGGAGAGGGTCAAAGGCACACCTTGAAATGCCAGGTGTAGTGTGAGCCGTGTTGCCCCGGTAGTGCATGTGAACTTCATGGCTTTTATTGTTTTCCAGAACGATATTGCTGAGAGGTCTGGAGTATGTAAACTGTAGCATCATGCCAGGGACTTTTACCCATGTCTTTCCACTGGCTGTTCCCTTCTTTCTCATTTGCTATGCCTGCTAATAAAAGTGGCCTGCAGGAACATTACTTTTTCTATAATTTCGACTTTTGCATGTACATATTTGTGTGTGTCTGTGTGTATGTGCATGTGTGCAAGTGTTCACATGCATGCACATGCATGCATATGCGTAGGTGCACATGTGGAGGCTAGAGGCAACCTCATATATCCTTCCTCAGCATACTGCCTATCTTGTCTTTTGACTTGGGGCTCCCTAATTTTGTTTCGGCCTCCCCAGCAGTGAGATCATAAGTGTGTACTACTACACCCCGTTTTTTTTTTTTTTTTAAAAGAATCTCTTTTGCATTGTTTTAATCAAATCCACTCTCCATTCCTTCTCCTCTTGTTCCTTCCGTCTGTCTCTGTCCTTTCCATTCCAGCTTCATGTGCTCTTTAAAAAATAACCACTGGGTCTACTTCATGCTGCTTGTAGGGCCTGGAACACAAGTAGCCTCTCTGAGATGCATCCCTGAAGAAAACTCACTCTCTTGGGTGGGACTTCAGGAGCCACTCCCCTATCCAGGCTGGGATTTGGCCTGGCTTGATCCTGTGCGTGCAGTCCCAGCTGCAGTGAGGTAATTTGCTGCCATGTCCAGCAAATACTGTTTTTCTGCGGATACCAATTCCTTCGGGTCGTGCACTCTTTATACCCCCTCTTCTTTGATGCTCCCCTGAGCCTTGCGGAGGGGGTGTGTGATATAGATTGATAGAGATGTTTAAGGTTTAACTCTCCAAAATCTCTTATTCTCTACACACCGACCAATTATGGGTCTTTCCAGAGATGGTGATTAATATCTGGCTTCTTAAAAAAATATGGATTCTGTGGGTTGAACTCAGGTCCTCATGCTTGCAAAGCAAGCATTTTAGCAGCAGAGATACCTAGACCATCTCAGGCATATTAGGATGATGTCTTAGCACAACCTGTGCTGCTGCCAGAGAATTCCAGAACTAGAAAATTATATAGATGTGTATGGGTTTATGGTTATGGGTGCCAAGATGTCCAAAGATAATGTCCCAGCGTCTAGTGAGAGTTTTTCTGAGCTTCATCCTTATTGCAGAGAGATGGGCAAGAGAGCACATGTTTGAAAGAAAAGGGAAACAAGGTTACATTTTAATAGAGAATCTGGTTTTTCTGTGATAATGATGACTACTGCTATGATGATAGCATTAATCATATTTTTCCAGAAATAGGTTTCATGACCAAATCACCTCTTAAACTTCCTATTTTTTATATAGTTGTATTAGGGATGAAGTTTTCAGCATGTGAACTTTGGAGAATATATTCAAGGAGCAGCAGGTAGGGAAACATGACGAACCTGGGGAGTTCAAAGAGGGACCATATCTACACGGCCAGTTCTTGGATGTTTCACATTGCCTTGATGTCAGCTCAGGAAATTAAAAGGAAATAGATAGCGCTGGTAGCTTGGCTTCGCAGCTCAGGATGTTTGCATCCAAGGACAATTTGGATTCTATTCTCTGGGACCCATTTGGTGAAAAGACAGAACCAACTCCTGTAGGATTGTCATCTGACCTCTATACAAATACACAGGTGTGGACGCGTGCACACACACACACACACACACACACAGCTCATATGCACACACACATGCATGCATACACACACACACACACACAACCAAAGCAACCAACCAAACAGATAAAAAAAGAAACAAAAACCAAAACCACAAACAAACAAACAAACAAAACCAAAGCCCAACCCAAATCAAAACAACTAACTAGAATAGATAAAAAGCTAAAGTAAAAATAAAAGGGGTTGGGGAAATAACTCACGGCTGGCTAGAGTGTTCACCTAGAAGCCACAGTGGGGGTGTAGCTCAGTGGTAGAGCTCCTGCCTAGAATCAGTATCAGGTGAGATGCTCCCGTTCACGAGCTGACAGTGTGTAATAGCTGCCCTACAACAGGATGATATAGAGTCAAAGGATGAGGTAAGCCCAGTTTCCCGGGGCTGTTGTTGATGTGTGCTGAAACTCAGTGACATGAGGTGGAGGAGACCTGAGTAAGGTTTTCAGCACACAGAGAGGATCACCCCGGGGCAAACTTAATTGGAGAGAGCTCTTTCAGAATGCTGTCACGCCCCTACCCCACCCCCTTTACCAAAGCCAAAGAGTGCAGAAGAGGAAGCAGCTGCCTTTGGTTGAAGGCAGGGATTCCTCTCCCAGATTCTTCTGAAACATAAACTTACCACATGTGCCAGGAAACATCTTAGCTAAGACTTGGCCCATCCATCATGGCTGAGCATGTTCTTGCAGGGCTAATTGCCCACACATAAATGTTTTATTGAAAATTATAGCAAAAAAAAAAAAAAAATCCAAAAGAATAGAGCAGACTTTTTTCAATGAACTGTTGCACTGAGGGATGCTTTTTGATGGGGGTGGAGAAAGAACGTATAATCATATTTTCTAGTCTATATGAGAGACAAATATTGAGATATTGATTCCAAATTTCCCCAGATAGACACCTAAGGGGCTTTCCAATATTACAGTTACTGCTTCCCACATTGTGGCTCTCCAGTAGGCACTTGGTAAACCACTAAACCAGCTTGTGTAGTTTCTGCTGGAACTTTACTTGTTTTGTGTGTGTGTGTGTGTGTGTGTGTGTGCGCACGCGCGCGTGCGCACGCACCTATGCACATGTCTGTATGCCTTTGTGTGTATGTGTGTTTGTGTGCATTCATGCCTGTGTCTGTGTGCTGGAGGCCAGAGGGCAACTCTTGATACCATTCTTTCGATGCTATTCACCTTGCTTTTGGAGACAAGATCTCTCCTTGGCTTGGAGCTTGCTCGTTAAGCTACTCTGGCTGGCTGGCCAGCCTCAGGATTATCTTGTCTTTGTGTCTCCAGCGCTGGGATTACAAGCACGTACCTTGACTCTAGAAAATATAGCCAGATTTTTGTTTTTGTTTTTTTCAGAGAGGGTCTCACTACGTAGCCTGACTAGCCTAGAATTTACTATGTAGACTAGGCTGGCCTTGAACTCATAGAGATCTGCATCCCTCTGACCCCTAACTGTTGAGATTAAAGGTGTGTCATCCAGTGCTTCTTTCCTTCCTTCTTCCTTTCTTCCTTCCTTTCTTCCTTCCTTCCTTCCTTCCTTCCTTCCTACCTTCCTTGCTTGCTTTCTTAAGAAAACTGCTAGGGATTGAACTCACACCCCCATGCTTGCATGGCAACATTACCAACAGAGCCACATCCTTGGCTCCCAGTACACATTTACGATGTCACCTTGGGAGTGCCACCACCACAGAACTCTGTAACCCTCAGAAAGCAGCCCCTTACCCAGAGCCTGTTGTTAATCAGTCATCAGCACGCGCTGCTCAGGACCCATCTCAGCACACATTGTTACAGACTGATGCCCGTGTCACCAGCTCTCTGCTAGCTAGTGTTCCTTGCCTCTGGAAATTGGATGACCAATGCCTTGAGCCCCTTACTGTTCACAGCTGTTCCAATCAGGAAAACTACACGCTTAGCGAGAGTCGATTATACTTGTCCCCAAACCTGCTCATGCAAATATATTTCTTATGGCAATTATAGAATTAGGTAAATATTTCAGCGCTGATGGAATTGAGGATGAAAGTAATAGAGTTGTCATTTCTATGAAAATTAAGTCGAATGCTTGGGAAAGACTTAATAAAGGCAAATTGCTTAACAACTGCTGTCAAATTAAGTGCAGGCAGCAACTGTAAAATTTGGGGTTGATTATACAAATCTGGAAGGATTCCGAGCTTCAGTGGCTTTTAAGTGTCTTGCTTTACTTCAACTCAGTAAAGCAGGACATTTGGAGTACTCCAAGCAGTTAGCCTATATTCAAGGGATAGATGCATATACATACACACATGTACACATACATACATGTACATATATACACATGCTCATGCATACACACACAACACACATTACATATACACACACAAACATACACAAATGTATACACATGTTCATGCACATACATGCATATGTGCATATAGATACACATATATACACTCACACATATATAGATATGTACACAAATATACATGCATATTCACATAAAGATACAGACATAAATACATATACCCACATACACAACACGTACACATACACAAACACAAACACATATACACCCATACACATGCATACATAAACATATGAACTGCAACACGGTTTTGCAAGTGCATTGTCAATGGTCTTTTGGGATTGAACATCTCATCCACTTTTCACTGGGTTGAACTTGCAGGTCTCATCTTATTGGCTAAGAGTCTTGGAGTAGAGGCAGTGGAATGGAGGTATGAGGAGGGGAAGAAGGAGGAGAAAGTGTAGTTGAGATTTATGAGATAAGAATAGATTTAAGTACTTGGAAAAAAGAAGAGGAGGCCTGGCCTGTAATCTGCGCAACCCCACCATTTCAGGGGCACACACTTGACTTTGACCAAAGATGAAGTCATATCATTATAGCTGTCAGATGGAAGGCTTCTGTTGTCAAATACACTCTCCAACTCAATACTGACGTGTGTGTGTGTGTGTGTGTGTGTGTGTGTGTTCCATTATCTATGTATCCGTCTATACAGCTGTCTATTCTCTGTCTGTCATTTTCTAGCTTTCTTTATCTTTGTGCTCTATCAACCCATCATCATGTATCTTTTATTTCTTTATCTTTCTTCTATGTGTCTGTCTACTCACTCACCTATCTGTCATTTTTCTATACTTATACCCATCTATTTGTCTTTGCAGTTCAGAAATGAGGATTTTAAACATTTAGGACCATTTCCTTCTGATTAAATCTAAAAAAAAAAATTATATCCAGGTTTTGTGTGATGGCCTACCAATACGACGTAGCACTTGGAGGTGGAGGCAGGTATGTGCCCACCTATATACATACACACATACACCCAACCATCAAAATAAGATATTCAATAAGTTATGATGCATAAAAAATGTGTGAAGTATATTCTCCTTTCATTTCTAATTCTGTAACAAATATTTCACAAAAGGTTTATTTCAGCTTATAATTGCAGGTATGGTAGAGAACTCAAGGCAGGAACTGAAACCATTCCAATCACAGTCAAAACCAGAGAAAATGAATGCATGGATAATTGCTTGCTTGTTAGATTTCTCCTCCCATACACAGTTCGAAGCCAGCCTGGGGAATGCTACTGCCCACAATGGGCTGGGTCTTCCTTTCTCAATTAACAATTAAGAAACCCCTCCCATATCCATAGGCCAACCCAATGTAGACACTCCCTCTTTGAGGCTCCCTTTCCAGCTGATTCTAGGTTGAGTTGACAGTAAAGCAAGTACACGGTGGTTTGGGCTGCACAAGGGATCATATCCTTTCGGCTGCAGAAATAAGAGCTCGACAGGGCAGATGCTAGGACCGGCACTGGGCTACCCTGACCAAGTACACTGACCAAGTACACTGACCAAGTACACTGACCAAGTACACTGACCAAGTACTTATTGCAGGTCCCTGCCCTCGACTGCTGGAGGAAACAGCAGCGTGAGAGGGAACCATAATGGTTGATAATGGTTGCTGACAATAGATAGATGAGCCATTTGAGGCAGTGTGTAATTACTCACAGCGTTATATGGCGTAGATTTTATGGCTTGGAATGGTGGGCTGTCGCAGTTTATAATTTTCATTATCAAACCCAACGCCACAGAACAAACACCAGGGAAACTTTATTTAAAGGTGATTGCTCATAAAGGGGAAAATAATTGGAATTTCACAAACCAGTAATTACAAAACCAGGAAAGGTTAGTCTGGTATATTTTATAACTGTAATATAAAAAAGAAAATGCAGGGGGACTTTTAAAAATGTGACTTTAATTAATTCTGTTAAAGGTTATTGTCTGAAATGAAAGAACAGCCAAAAAAAAAAAAAAAAAAAATCAAGAATCAAACCAAACCAAACCAAAACCAACCTACTTCATTAGACATTTAAGGGACCTGAAATTCTCCATTAGAATTGCCAGTGTCTTAGTCAATGTTCTATTGCTGTGAAGAGACACCATGACCACAGAAACTCTTATAAATGAGAACATTTCATTGGTGCTAGCTTAAGTTTCAGAGGTTTAGTCCATTATTGTCATGGTGGAAGTTTAGTGGCAGTCAGGAAGACATGGTGCTGGAGAAGGAGCTGGGAGTTCTATGTTCAGATGGGCAGACAGCAGGAAGAGAGAGACACTGGGCCTGGCTTGAGCAAACCCCGAACCCCACTCTTGTTGACACACTTCCTCCAGCAAGGTCACACCTCCTCCCACAAGGCCACACCTCCTCATCCCTATCAAGTAGTTCTACTCCCTAATGACCAAGCATTCCAATATATGAGCCTATGGGGGCCGTTTCTGTTCTATTCAAACCACTACACTTGGTAAGTCAGGAAAACTCTACAATCCAAATTCATCTTTTTCAAAAGTATTTATGACTATATTTTTAGTTCGTGTGTGTGTGTGTGTGTGTGTGTGTGTGTGTGTGTGCGCACACAGGCATGCAAATGGAGGCCAGAGACACTGGATCCACAGGAGCTGGAATTACTGGAGGTTGTGAGTACCCTGACCTGGGTGCGGGGCACCAAACTCAGGTTCTCTGCAAGAGCCTTCTCTCCAGCCCATATTGTTTATGTGTTTGCTTCTTTGCATGTTTGTGCAGAGCTTTGTGTGTGTGCATATGGAAGACAGAAGGCACCAGATTCCTCAGAGTTGGAGATGCATTTGTTTTGGAGACAGTTGAATTGTTACGTCACTGCTGGGACCCGAACACTGGTCCTCTTGAATGAGCAACAAGCACTCTTAATCACCAATCTCTCTCTCCAGCCCCTGAAGTAGGTTTTGTCCCTCCTTCCCTGGTGTTGGTGTGACCCAGCAATAGCATTTGTTTAGCTCATTCTAGTTTCCTAATTGTTTACTGTGACCTCTTATTAGTAATCATATTGGGGGGGGGGCAGGAGAACTGGCTCAGCAGTTGTGAGACTTGCTGCTCTGCAAGACCAGGCTTCAGTTCCCAGTACCCACAATTCACGGTTCCCAACTGTCTGTAACTGGAGCTCCTCCCCCTTCTCCATCCTTCCTCTTTCTCCTCCCTGTTTTCTCTCCTCCCCCATTCTTTTCTCTTCCCTTCCTTTTCCTTCCTCCCTTTTCTTTCCTGTCTTTCGTTCCATTCTCCTGTATGTGCACATGTGTACATGCATGCACATACCCTTGCATGATTTTGCATGTGCACATGGAGGCCAGAAGACAACCTTTTGTGTCATGCCTCAGGACCATCGCCTTGCTTTTTGAGATAGGGCCTCTAATTGGCCTGGAACTAGCCAAGAAGGCGAGGCTGGGCTAGCTGCTGAGACCTGGGATTTTCTTGCATCTGCCTTCTCAGTACTGGGATGACAAACTTGTGCCACCAAGCGCTTTACTGACAGCTGTCTTCTCAGCCCTTGTTCCGAGTTTTAAAAGAAAACTCAAGTTGGAGCTAACATGCATTTTGATGTTTTCCTGTAAATAATTTAGGGGAGGGGAGTAAAATAAAACAGAAGTTTTCTACTAAATACTGATGCGGGAGCTGTACTTGGAGAAGATTGCTGGTGATGACTGCAATTAGAGTCTTTATCCTCCTTTAGAAGTCAGCTTTTGGGGGGGAGGGGGAGGAACAGGCTCATAGCGTGTTATTAATGCCGACGGCTGTCGTATTCACCCAGTGCTTTTGGAAACGCTGGGAGACACTGATCCATCAACGGCATCCTCACAATAAAGACTGATGTGGAACCAGTGGAAACAGTCCCATGTGCTTCTGAACTGGGCCTTCAACTTGTGCTTGTTTTCCTGAGCGTATGTGCTGCCCACAACATAGCTGATCAGGATCGGAGGGTGGAGGGGGAGGGGCTAAACGGATAGGGGTGGAAGGTTACGAAAAGTCTGAAGTCATTTGATTCCTCTAAAACTTACGTGGCAGAAGCTTGATCTAGGAAGTAGCAGCGCTGACATGATGCGACTTTTTAAAGTTAAATTTTATTCCATTTTTTAAAAAAAAATTTGTTTTTAATTTTATTTATTTATGTGGCTGGGTCTGTGTGGTTGTGTATTCATTCATATGCATGCAGGTGTCAATGGAAGCCAAAGGCATTGAATCCCATGGAACTTTGAGTCACGTGATGTGGGTGCTGGGAATCAAACTCTGGTGCTCTGCAAGAGCAGTATACTCTCTTAGTCACTAAACCACCTGTCAAACCTGGGAGGTGATGGGGCGTTTAGGAGGGGCAGAGTGCAGTGGAACGGTGCACTGTCTTTCTGGCTTGCCACACTCTTGGACCCACAGCGGCTCAGATTACCTTCACAGGACCTGCACAGCAATGTGGCCATCACCATTCCATCCTAGAGGGAGCAGCGAATCATCAGGCCCCACCCCTCCCCGAGGATTTACAGAAAGTTAATGGTTGCTGAAAGTGGAGGCATTTTATTTTTTTTTAAAGTGGTATAGATACTGGGAAGCTGCTCGTGCTCCTGTAAACAAATCCTCACCACTAATGAAACCTGAGATGTCAAAAACAAAGACAGGAAAGTCTTCCACACTCATTTGCTTCTCTGTGGCTGAGATAAAACACTCTGACCAAAAGCAATTTAGGGTACAGTAAAGGGTGCATTTGGGCCACACTTCCTGGTCACAGCCCATCACTGAGGAAGCCAGGGCAGGAAGTCCAGGTACAAACTGAACAATGAATGAAAAGAGTGCAATTTCTAGCTGCGATTCTGCTCAGCTAATTTTTCTTACACAGATCAGAATCCACAGTGGGCTGGGCCCTCCCATGGTCTCTGATAGACATTGCCACAGGAAAATGTGGTTTGGACAATCCTTCAGTTGAAGACCAAAAGCAACTTGTGGAGGAAAGAATTCCTTTCTGCCACTCTCAGGTCCCACTCCATCGCTGAGGAAGCCAGGGTAGGAGCTCAAGGCAGGAACCTGGGGCAGGAACTGAAGCAGAGACCATGAAGGGGTGCTGCTTACTGGCTTGCTGTCTTGCTCCTTATGCCTTGCTCAGCCAGCTTTCTTATACACCCCAGGACTACCTGCTCCAGGTGCGACTGTCCCTAGATGCCCTCCCACATCAACCAAGCAAGAAAATTCCCTAAAGATTTGCTTGTAAGAATTTTATAAAGGCCTTTTCTCAGTTGAAGTTCCTTTTCCAAGATTCCAGCTTGTGTCATGTTGACAAAACACCCAGCTAGTCCCAACTCCCTCAGATGACTGTGGGCTATTTCAAGTTGACAGTTGAAGCTAAGTGGGGACACTCACCTACTCCCTCTTCACACGGAACCCCTCACATTCACACCACACCTCCCACTCTCACACACTCACGGACATGGAATCACACTCTTGCTCACACATACTCAAACACACAATACACACCTTCACACCCTCACACACTCTTACAGACATACACTCAATTGCACACATCATATACACATATGCAAACACTCCCTGACTGACAGGCACATACATGAACACTCACACACTCAAACACACACACAACCACATACACCCTAAACACACACCCACTCTACATATTCCCATAGAATCATAAATATTCACACACACACACACACACACACACACACACACACACACTGCTTATGAGGCTCAGCTTTTATAAATACTCCTGCACCCATTCTGGTCTATTCAGTTACTGCATGACACTCTGTAATGTTTCCCACCACTAGGACTTCAATTAACCAGTTGCTCGGGGAACAGGGTGCTATGGTTTGAATCAGATAATTGAATTATCTGATTAACTGAAAGTTAATTAGCCAGAAATCCTTTGTAATTCTAAGGCTTGCTATAAACAGCCTAACAGAGGAAAACTTCTGTGTGTGTGTATGTGTGTGTGTGTGTGTGTGTGCATGTTCATATGTGTGTGTACACATTGTCAGAGTGACATGCATGCATGTGTGCACATGTGAATGCAGGTGACTGAGGAGACCGTAAGGGGGACTGGATTCCCTGGAGCTGAATTTATAAGCAGTAGTGAACCACCTGATGCATATGTTGGGAACATAACTTGAGTCTTCTGAAAAGTCAGTAAATATTCTTAGCCACTGACATTTCTCCAGCTCCAACTTTGTTGTTTTAAAGGCAGAGTCTCTCACTGTCCTGGGACTTACCAAGCAAGCTAGGCTGGCTGGTCAAGGAGTCCCAGTGATCTTCCTGTGTCTGTCTTCCCAATAGTGGTATTACAAGTGATCCACTTGACCTCCTTCTTTTTCCTCCTCCTCCTCCTCTTCCTCCTCCTCCTTGGCAGTGCAGGGAATTGAAAGTTCAAGACAAACACTTTCCCTTCAGAGGCATCTCTCCAGCCCTTATGTCTCAGCTTCTTCACCACAAAATGTATGACTACCTGTCTTGCTAGTATTTTTAGTGTCATTAATGAGTTCTGCATGCATTGTGTCTTGATTGGTATTATCAACATGGTCTGAAGTCATATGAAGAAAATAGAGACATATGAAAAAATGTAAGAAAGATGCTATGACAGCATGACCAAGACAACTTATGAAAGAAAGCTTTAATTTGTGGGTTACAGTTCCAGAGAGCTAGAGTCTATGACCTTCATGGTGGGAAAGATGGCAGCAAGTAGACGACAGGCATGGTGTTACCTCAATAGCTGTGAGCTCTCATCTTGATCCACAAATATAAAGCAGAGAGAACTTGAAATGGCATGGGCTTTAGAAACCTGAAACCCCACTCCTCCATCAAGGTCACACCCCCTAGTCCTTCCCAAATAGTTCTGTCAACTAGAAGATCAAGCAGTCAAATATTGAGCCTATGGGGTCATTCCCATCCAAACCACCACAAGTACGCAGAATAGTATAAAACCATATAGAATTGTTCTCAACCTGTGGGTTGAGACTCTTGGAGGTTGTCAAATGATCCTTTCACAGGAGTCACTTAAGACCATTGGAAAACATATTTGCATTATGATTCATAACAGTAGTAAAATTACAGTTATGAAGTAGCAACAAAAATAATGTTATGGTTCAGGGTCACCACAACACAATGAACTGTATTAATGAGTCTCAGTACAAGGAAGGTTGAGAATCACTGATGGAGAAAAACATAATTGTCATTTGCAGGACAATGGATACCCTTAGGTCAAGCAAAACAAGCCAGATTCTGAAAGGCAAATGCTGCATGTTTTCTCTTGTACAGAGAATCTAGATTTGTCTTAAAAGGGTTGAAAGTAGATAGGCCACTATTTGGGAAGGTGGGAAGGAGTGGGAGTCATGGGAGGGCGACAGAAGGTCATGAGAGAATTAGCATAATCCAGTAACATTATACACACATATTAACAAGTCACAACGTATTGTTAGGCAAACATGGTAACTACATTATAGAAACAAGTTCACTATTTTGAAGTATTAAAATATCCTAAAAGAGAAAAGAAATAAGAGACTAACAAGCTATGATCTCTGATATTTTCATCATCATATTATCATCATTTATTATTATTATTATTATTATTATTATTATTATTATTATTATTATTGTTTCTGAGGCGGGGGTTTTGCTACACAGCCCATGCTGTCCTTGAACTTTGCACCCTTCTGCGCCTGGCTCTTTTGTGCTGGGACTGCAGGCATGTGGCACTATGCCTGGCTTTGCATCTTGACATTCATATTATCTCCTTGCTGTTTCTCTTTCCTCAGTGTATGTGGGGGGAAAACAACCTGGGCTCCAGCAGGTGTATGCTTGCTAATTTTGGTTTACATTTCCCCATTCCCATTTGCACCTCCAACAAAAGGAAAAAGAAAGACCCAGATGTATTGTCACTAAATCAAGCCCTGCTTTGGCTAGGTCACCGGGGCTTGGTTTCCATTGTGTTACCAGGAAATGAAAAGAACAATTTTTCTTTTGTTGCTGTTGTTGTTCAGGATCCTAGATTTATATTGCTTTCACTTAGCGAGTGAATAATTGATAACTCGGGGCGTATTAACACAGAACAAAAGAGCCCAGTGGTACAAGGGTCTTGGGAAGGCTGCCTAAATCAATACACACTCATGAATTTTGAGCGCAAAAGGTTGAGCTGAGAGAGAACGCAGATTTAGATGGCCATTAATATTTGAAACACACTCTATGCACGAGAGGCTCGCCAGAGCCCAAATGTTAACTGGAGAAGCTTCAGAGAAAAAAGCTTCTAAATAAATCTGAAAGCAAGATATTTTCCTCTCCAAAGATTTCACGTGGAAAAAAAAATCAATCATTTTTGTCATCTCTGCAGTCAGAAGCCAGCTATTAAAAAATCTAATTAGAGTGGTTCTTTTTTAACCAATTAAACATACCAGTGTAACACTTGTCTGATCCAATGTTTATAATTGCCAGAAACGCAATCAAGTTGCCCTCTATGGTAATGCAGATAACTGGAAAATCCTCCCGCCACTCCTCCTGGTAACATCCTTCCTACACAAGAGGCAGACTGAAAATTTGATTAATCTAAACATTTTGTGAGGTGTCAAGAGAGGTTTCTTGCCTGATGCTTCATGGTCACCTGAATGGGCAGACCAACTGAGGACCAAAGTGGAAAAAAATATATCATCAGTCACGATTTGCTCTTGAAATGTTTCCTGTGGGGCTTGCATTTGAACCGCTATCTAAGCTGGAGATTTTAAACTGAGGGAGGAAAAAGACTTCCCTTCTTAACAGTTGTGGGGTCCTGCATCCTGCTGGAAAGTCATCCCTGGCATCCGATACCAGTTCATGGCTATGACTATTGGAGATGTGGACTGTTGGACCTGTGCTGCTTATTGCTTGGTCACTGAAGAAACCATGTGCTCACTCTGGCTAAATTGCAGCCATGATTTGTGGGTGTAAGAGTTATTTATTTATTTATTTATTCATTCATTCAGTATGGCTACATGTTTGTGTGCATCTATGTGCATGTGGAGGCCAGATGGGTGTCTACTGCCCTCTGCTTTATTTTAAATTATATAATCTTCGGTGATTTCATGTGTGAATGTAATATATTTAGATGCTATTCAATGCCTCTTCCCCCTGCAACTCCTCCACATCTCCTTCCCAACTTTATTTCTTTTCTTCTCTTTCTCCTCTGCTGCAGGCACTTCCTCCTCCTCCTCCTCCTCCTCTTCCTCCCCCCCCCTCCTCCTCTTTCTCCCCCTCCTCCTCCTCCTCTTCTTCTTCCTCCTCCTCAACCCACTGAGTACAATTAGTGCCTTCTGTGTGCTCATAGATCCAGGGTCATCCAGTGGGGGCAGGAACAAGCTACCATGGGTCACATTGCTGAAAAACCCCTGACTCTTCAGCCTTTACCTGTTTAAAGCTCCTTAGTTAGGGGTGGGAGCTCATGGCCCCCCCCCCCCCGCTCACGTTAGAATGTCGACTGACTTGGTCATGTGTAGGTCTTGTGTAGGCAACTGCAGTGGCTATGACTTAGTTAGGGGGTCCCAGAGACTCCTCAGGTGATATAGGCTACTGCCATTGCTTTCAATAACCCATCACATCCAGGTAGTAAGGCTCTGTTGCTGAAGACGCCACCTGGAGAAAGCAGCCCACAAGGCTCTTCTGCTTTATTTTTTAGATAGGGTCTCTCACTGAGCCTGGACCTTGCCAATTCTGCCAGACTGTCTGGCTAAAAGGCCCCAGGAATTCTCCTGATCTGTTTCCTCAGTGTTGGTACTATATTACAGGTGTTTGCGGCTACACTCAGCTCTGTGTGTGCGTGCACACATGTATGTGCCTGTGCATCGCACATGTGTATGTGGTAGGGTGTGCATGCCACTACGTGCCAAAAGCTAGAGGAAGACACTGGTGTTTTGTTTTTACCAATCTCTTCCTTATTCCATTGAGACAGGGTCTTTCAATGAACCTGGAGCTCGGTTGACAGCCCCCAAGTTCTATGATGCCCCATCTCTGCCTCCTGTGCTGGGCTTATAGGCACTCACTTGTGTGTGGCCATGCCTGGACTTTCCCATGGCTGTAAAATTCAAGGACCCAAACTCAGGTCCTTATACTCCCACAGCAAGTGCTTTTACCCACTAAGCCCCGCATCTAGCTTTGCATATGGGTTTTGGGAATCTAAATTAAGACCCTCTTGTTTTGGCGGTCAACACTTGACCACACAGCCATCTCTCCAGCTTGTAAGACTCACTTTTCAGAAGGTGTTAAGTAGAACCCCACATTTGGAAAGAACTTGAGAGACCATTTGATCCAGCCACCAGCTTTTATACAAAAGAACAAATTCATTTGGACTCAACCTGTGCTTGTCTACCCTTGGTGAGTTTACTACCCTATGGGAGCAGCCATGGCCTGATTCTTGAAAAGAAGCTTTGTATATTGAGCTATAATCTGCTCCCCAACCCCATGTCTAAGGCCAAAGAAGCTCTCCTTAGAGATCACAGTTGCTCCTTTCTGGATGCTGGTTCACACCTAGCTGGATAGCCAGTACCGCTCTTTGCCTATGAAGCAGTTAATTTGGGGGAGATAATTCAGAACATGTGCTCATTACTGGGTCTTAGAGGCTAAAAGAAAAATTTGGCGCCTCTGCTGTACAGATGGTGTTTGTTCTGTCCCTGGGAGTCTCACGCTGTAGATCTTAATTAATGAATTAATGAAATTTTTCAGTCAAGTGGTCCTAAGGAGCATTTATTTTTGAAAACTCCCCTTCTGCTGAAACACGTGTTTCTCTGCTTCCCCTCCAAGCCTCTAATTAACCAGCAAGGGAAGGTCAAAGACATTGGTTGTAGATGTGCTGAAAAGAGCATAGATTTTTAAAGGGTGTTACACTTGGAGACTAAAGACACCACCACAGAATTCCAACAGGACTTTTAACTAGAACCAGAAATGATAGTTACATAGTATGCTCGGTCCCTTCATGGAGACAATTACTTTGTCCTGGGATTTCTTTCTGATATGATTTGGGAGTAGTCATCCATTTTTGATTTGCTTTGTTCTTAGTGGTGGGACTGAATACTAGACTTTGTATATGTTAGGTAGGTGCTGTACCACTGAGCCACGCCCCCAGCCCCTCACTGGGGGATTCTAGGCAGAGGCTCTACCACTGAGCCACGCCCCCAGCCCCTCACTGGGGAATTCTAGGCAGGTGCTGTACCACTGAGCCACGCTCCCAGCCCCTCCATGGGGGATTCTAGGCAGGTGCTGTACCACTGAGCCACGCTCCCAGCCCCTCCATGGGGGATTCTAGGCAGGTGCTCTACCACTGAGCCACGCTCCCAGCCCCTCCATGGGGGATTCTAGGCAGGGGCTCTACCACTGAGCCACACTCCCAGCCCCTCCCTGGGGGAGTCTAGGCAGGTGCTTTATCACTGAACCACATCCCAAGCCCTTTGTCTATTCTTTATTTTTACTGGGAGAAAGAGAGATACTACTATAGTAGAATAGGCACATCCTGCTGAATCCAGCACACTGAGTTCCCTTCATTGGCTACCAGTTTCTAGCTGTGACAATCTGGATAAGTCACTGTAGTACTGTGAGTGCATTTTCTCTTACTAGACACAATTGGTACAAATAATAAAAGTACACAGGGCTGGTAATGGTTATTCTTTACTGTCAACCTAACTAGATTTAGAGTCACCAAGAGACTGAAGCACACTTGCAGGAGTGGCCGTGAGGGTGTTTAAAGAGAATCAGGGAAATGTCATGGCAGAGGGTAATACTCTTGCACAGCAGGAATAGGGACCTAAATTTGAATATCTATCACCCATGTAAGCAGCTGGGAATGGCTCCATGTACCTGTAGTCCCAGCTCCAGGTGAGAGACCCTGTCTCAAGGAAAGAAGGAAAGAGACACCCAATATCTTCCTCTGGTCTCTGTGTACATGCACCCATACACATGTGTGCCCATAACACACACACACACACACACACACACACACACACACACACACACTAAATGAGGATTGACCAAGGACAAGGGATTGGGAGTCAAACATTAGAATTCCCCTCTCCGGGTGCTTTCTGTTTCATGTTGATGTGAGGAGTCCTAGTTACATGCTCTTCTGTCTTTCTTTTCCCATCATGCTTTTCCCTCTAAAACCAAGAGCCAAAATAAACCCTTCCTCTTTGAAGTTGCTTTTGCCACCATGATTGAGACAGGAAGAAAACATAGGATTATTCTAAAGCAAACTTAGTTAATGAAAGCAGGGACTCATACTTTGTGTTGGCTCACAATTACTAGGTAACTGGGATGCTTAGCTTTAGTTGCCAACTGACTCATTTACAATTGCCTGGGAATAGAGTTTCATTAAAGGATAATCAGTATTGGTTGGTTTGTGGGCGTGCCTTTGGGGATTGTCTTAACTGAGTTAATTGTTTTGAGAAGACCTAGCCTTTTGTGGGTGGCACAATCTCTTAGGCAGGGAGTCCTGACTTGTATAAGTGCAGAGCATTCAAGCTATTATGTAGGCAAGCAAGTAAGCACACATGCATTCATTTTTCTCATCTCTTAACCGCGAATGTGATGTGACTGGCTGCTTTTGTGACTTCCCTGATATGATGGACTGTAACCTAGAACTGTGATCTGAAATTAACCCATCTCTCACAAGTTGCTTTTTGTCAGAGTATTTTAATCACAGCAATGGAAAATGAAACTAATACAGCAATAACTCACCCTAAACTCAGAAACCAAAAAGAATAACACCAATCAATCAGTCGATCAGTCAATCAATCAATCAATCAATCAAAGCATTTGCTATTGCTTACACATACATGGATTTGTCTGCTGGGAATACTGCTAGTTTGGGCCCTGCCTGGTTGGTATTAGTTGGTGCTTCTTCTTGGGTTTGTATTGAGCTGATGACTAGGCTGAGGGCTATCTGTCTGGGATGGCTTCATTTGCATGCCTGGCTGAATGCTAGTGGGCAGCTGGAGTTATGAGACCACATTCCTCAGCACCAGCAGGCTAGCTTGGGCTTATTCACAGGATAGTCTCAGAGAACAGCAGAGACATATGTGGCTTTTGGAGATGGTGTCATATCCCTTGAATTATATGCTACCAGTCAAAGCAAGTCATTCAAGAGGTAAATGAATAGATTTGGTGTCTAGGCAGGCATTGATGAAGTTACCTTGTCAGAGTTACTGCTGCTGTGATAAAATACTCTGATAAAACTACTAGGGAAAGAAGGGCTTATTTTGATGCAAAGTTACAGTGTATCATTACAGGGAAGTGGTAGTGACAGTAGTGTGTGCCACATTATATATGCTGTCAAAAAGCAGAGTGGGGTAAGTAATGCTGTTCTGTTATTTTCTCCTTTTGATATATTCTAGGATCACAGCCTAGGGAATTGTGTCACCCACAGTGGGTGGGTATTTCCATTATAATTAATCTAATCAAGATAATTCCCATAGGCATGACCCAACTAAACTTATCAAGTTGCTTAACGAGGTCAGCTATCACAGTCACATTTCAAGGAAAACAATTTTCACTATTTTTAAATCAGAATGACACAAGTATTGGGGTGTCTTTGAGAATGATAGAGTCATTCTGAGCTCTTGCTGTGTTTTGCTCTGGAGTCTAGGATCCAGGAAAACTCAATGACCACCGAGGCCACCTGAGCCAGGAGCTTCAGGGTCCTTGTTTCATGGACCTCGGACAGTGATTTTTAGAGAAAGTATGTTGAAGAAGTTTATTCCCCGGAAACAGGATTCCATAGACCACAGAGCTGCTAGTCTCTGATCTTTCAAAAGACTCAGGTCAGAAATTGAGGTGAGGTATAGGAGTGAGATGAGCTGCTCAGTCCAGTTGGCCCAGCCACAAGGTGCCCCAGTGCCTCCTCCCAGTTATAGTCACATAGCAAGTACAGCCTACAAACAGAAGTGATCATTTAGGAGACAACAAAGGAACAGGGGCCTCCAGCAAGGATACTCTCAGAACCTCAGGTTTGAGATTCCTCTCCTACCTGACCAGGCTGTAGTCCCTGCTTTCATCTTAGCAGTTATTCTGTGGTCTTGAACTGTTGATCTTCCTGCTCTAGCCTCCCGAGTGCTGGGATTACAAATGTGCATAACCGTGCCCCAGTAGAGCAGACAATGAATCTGCCTCAGATCATATCTAGTACAACTGTTTGAAAAACAACATCTGCTCAAAATTTTGGAGATGACAAAGGTTGATTTTGGAAGCATTTTAAAGTGGGCATTATGTAGTTTATAGTGAAATCACTTGATTATTTGTACTAGAAAGACTTTATTGTTATCAGGTGTGAGTGTGTGTGTGTTCATGAGTATGCAGGTACATGACTCTGTGTGCATTCTTGCAAGTGGAGGGCAGAGAACTCTCTTGGATGACTTCCCTCAAGTACTATCTACACATCTTCAAAAGGTTTGTTATTTCTTGGTATGTATGCACATGTGAATTTAGATTTCTGCCAAGGTCAGAAGAGGGCAATCAGATGCCTTGGAGCTGGGGTTGTAGGTGCTTGTGAGCTGTCTGATATAGTTGTTGGGAGCCAAATGCTGGTTTTCTGCAAGTGCTTTTAACTAATGAATGATTTATCTTTCTAGCCTCACCTCCCCTTGTTTTGGAGATAGTGTCTCTCACTAACCTAGGACTCACCATATAGTTGAGTTTGGCTATCTAGTGATCCCTGGGGATCTTCAGAGTAGAGGGGTTGGAAGCATGTACCAGCAAATGTGGGCTCTAGGGATTGACTACAGGCCCTAGTGTTTGTACAGCAAGCCTCTCCTGACTGAACCATTTGAGTTACTGTTTCATGAGAACCTACAGAGAAGCTGCATGTGTTTTTAGGTCATTATGAGCACAGCACAGAGGAAGGGCCTTGTCGGTTCTGCTTTATTCCTTTCAAGGGTTGTGAGTGCAGGGAAATTTGGCAGTCAACAGTACTGATGCCCTTGGCCTGGGAGGAGGCAGCTTTGATAGTCACTGTTTCAGTCACTCCAGCAAGCAGCAGGGTATGTGTGCTCCTTATCTGGTGGAAGGCTCCTCACATGTAATCCTGACCTTTGCTCTGTGTCTCTGCTGTATCATCTGTTTTTATCAGTGCTAATGCTGAAGCTTTGGAAATGACCATGAGTTACAAATGACATGGAAGAGTTGAAGCCAGGGTTTAGCAATGGCAAGAATGTGGTAAAGTAAAATGGGAGGCCTTCCTTGTGCATGTGTGTGGATGCACATGTATGTGCAGGTAGATATGCACACATGTGTGTGTGTGTGTGTGGGTGGGTGGGTGGATGGAGGACAGAGATCAACCTCAGTGGTTGTCCCTCAGAACACTGCTCACCCCCCCTTTTTTTGCAGGAAGGTCTCTCCTTGGCCCATCTCTCTCTCTCTCTCTCTCTCTCTCTCTCTCTCTCTCTCTCTTTCATCTAGGATGCACAGACAGCAAACCCTAAGGGTCTATTTGCTTGTCTCCAACTCCCCAGTTTCTAGAGATCCTTCTCAGATCCTCATGCTTGCATGGTAGGCACCTTACCAACAGAATTATCCCTTATCACAGAGAAGTTCTCTCTAGTGAGCACTTCATGTTATGCCATCCCAGTATGAGAGATAAGAAAATGGTAGTTCACAGGACATACGTAGTCTGAAGGACAGGAACAGGCACATCCGCGATCAGGTGTCTCTCTGACTCTTCATTAGACAATTTCCATGTCTGTTGCTGCAGTAGAAGCCCACAGATATGTTAATGTACAAAGCACAGAAGCTTGTAAAAGTTAAAAATCAGGATGCCAGCTTGTGACTATGATCTTATCAATATTAAAACCTGCTAGAGTATGCCTTGTGATCGAACAGATGAGCTAGCTCCTGTTTCCTTAAAGATCCAGTAGTACCACCATAAAGATCCAACCTTAAGCCCTCATTATTTCTAACCGCCTCTTGCACTGGTTTCTTTCCTGTCGCTGTGATAAAACGTCCTGACAAAAACAACCGAAGAGAGGGAAGGTTTGCTTTGGCTTATGGTTCCAAAGGGGTAGAGTCCAGCATAGTGAGGAAAGCATTACAGCGTACAGAGAAGGCATGCCAAGCAAGACTGGGAGGATTGCCAAGCAAGATGGCCAAGCATAGCATCTGTATTCCAGAAACAGTGAGTAAACAGGAAGTAGAGCCAGCATATAGAGTCTCAAAACCCACCCACCAGTGACATACTTCCTCCAGAAAGGCTCCACTTCTTAAAGGTTTCATAACCATCCCAAACAGCACCACCTGCTGGGGACCAAGTGTTCAGAGCCATGAGAGGTTTTTCATTCGAACCTCAGGTCTTCTATGTATCCTACATTCAAATGCTCGTAATAGATGAACTTGGGGGTAAAGTATCTAACATACGAACTTTTAAGGTAGGAAAGCTATGAGTCACTTTGCAATGCTGTGAAAACGTGTCTGATAGAGACAACTTAAGGGAGGAATGGCTTGTTTGGGCTCATGATTTCAAGAGATTTTGTTCCATCATAGCCAGAAGGTATAGCAGGGCAGCTCAGTTGGTGACAGGAGCTGTTCACATCATAGTGGATCTGTATGCAGTGAAATAATGGCTGGGTTATAACCTTTAGAAGTACCTTCTTAGTGGTCCTTTCTTGGTTCCTACCTCCCAAAGGCAATTCAGCCTCTCCTGATAGCATCACAGATAGGAACAAATACTGAATAGATGCACCTATGAGGGGCTATCTGATTCAAACTGTAAAAGGTGCATTCAAACTACTGTAATTACTTTGCTTTGAGTCATTTTTTTAAATAGCAACAAGAAAGAAGAGGCACAGAGCTGGCCCCATACCCCACAGAGTGTAAGCCATTTTCTCTTCTTGGAATAGAGTGCCTGTAACACTGCAACAATCCTCAGAAGATGGAAGATAGTTCTGGGCATTGAAACTGCCTGATAGACAGGCAGCTACTGTCCACAGGGGCTCCTGGGTCACTCAGGCTGATTGCAGTTGTCAGGAGCAGGATGAGGTAGGCTGCACAAATTGAGTGACGCCGTGTTTTTAATTTAGGAGGATTCCAAATGGAAGCATCAAGGACCCACAGAGCCAGACTGTGAAATTACTCTTGGCTTTGCAGCAGGCTCCTGATACTCCAGCATTATGGAACTTGTCAGTTCTGGGAGGCAGAGGCTGGTAGGGTGGCAGGCACGTGGGGAGCTGTCAGAACAAGAATGGATTAATTCTGGGGATCCAGTCCTGTACCAGGGGTCATGATGGGTGACAGCAACAAAGGGAGCCTGCCTTTGGCAAGTCTTACTAGTTTAATCATGGACTCAGGGCTCCACCCCACGAGCTCTCTGGACTCCCACAGTGCTCCCAGCTGCTTTCCCCACCTGGCTCCTTCCAGCTGTTCCTTTTCCTTTTTATATCAGCCAGTTTTCCTTTCAGCATTGCTTCTCAGAACCCTGCACGTGTGGGGGTGCACGTGTGTGTGTATGTGTGCATGCAAATATATGCAGTGAGTGAGTGTATGTGTGCATGTGTGAGTGTACATGTATGTGAGCAAGGGTGACAGTCTATGTGGATGTGTGCATGCAAACATATGCAATGAGTGTATGACAAGTGTGTGTATGTATGTGTGCACGTGTGAGTGTATGTGTATATGTGCAAGGGTGAGAGTCTGTGGGTGTGTGCATGCAAATATATAGAATGTGTATGTGCGCATGCTTGCACACATGTGCGTACATGCATGTATGTGCATGTGTCTCTGTGTGTGTGTATATGTTTGTGCATGGGTGAGAGTCCACATGGGTGTGCATGCTTATGTGCACATGGGGGAATCTACATGTGTATCTTTGTGTATGGGTGAAAAGGTATTCATGTGTATGCATGTATATATGCTCATGAGTGAATGTACATATTTCTGGATGTGTACATTGTATGTGTGCACATGCATGTATGCATGGCTATGAATTATATAGCAATTTCCTCAGTTGCTAGTCAACACCCAGGAACTTCTAGGAAGCTTGATAAGACTCAAGAAGCAAACAACTAAAAAGTCTCAGGAAGTTCCTGAAACTGACCAGATGCACGACCAACCACTCTCTCTCCCTCTCTTCCCCTTCCTCCCTCCCTTCTTCTCTTCCCCCCTCCCTCCCCACACTCCTGATTATACAAGCAGTTAGCCCTATTGAGGAGAGAGATTAGCTGAGCTGCCTAGAAAACACACCTGCTAAGCTCACTGCTGCAGAGGTTACAAGTCATAACCTGTGCTGAGATGGCCTTTCAGTGACACAACTGCCTTTGAATTGTTCCTGTTCTTGTAAGTCCAAACTTGTACCTCCAATAAAGTAACCCCAATAAAAACTCGTTGTTTCACAAACTGGACTTTTGTCTATCAATTTGCTCTCTGAGGTGGGATGTGAGAGACTTGTTCATATCTCCTCAGGAACAGTGTTACACAACAGCACATGCTTGTGCACAGGAGAGCATGTCTGTATACATGTATGTATATGTGCATAAATGAGTGTGTATTATTTGTGCCTATATGCATGAATGAGTGTGCATGTTTATGTGCTTATGGATGAGTGTGCAGGTGTGCAGGCACACTCAGTACCCACGACAACACATGCTTGCACACAGGAGAACATGTATATATACTCGTGTGTATATGTGCCTAAATGAGTGTGTATTGTGCATATCTATATGCATGAATAAATGTGTGTGTTTATGTGCTCATGGGTGTCTGAATGTGTGTATGGATGAATGTGCATGTGTGCAAGTGTATGTGCTCATGGGTAAGCATACATGTGTGTGATGTGTGAGTGTGCATGAGGTAAGGTCTGGAATGAGAAGCTAGGTCGCTAGGCAGCCGGCTGCCAGATCTTTGGGAACCAGTTGGAACGGCCTTGAGTGGCAGTGGTAAGGTGAGTGAGGGGCTATGTGAACAGCTGCCTCCCTCTGCCTTTTAGCTCCAGGTCACCTGTGGGACCTAGAGACCACAACATGCCTGCCTTAGTAGTGCCAGACTGGAGTGGCAGTGCAGGCCTGGGGCATGCAGCCAGTAAATCTATCTGTACCTGATACCACTGTGCCAATGAGGCAATCTGGTAACCTGTGAATTGAATCTTGGATCTGGGACCTCCTCTCTGTCCCTGTCCTGTCCAGGCTTCTCCCTGCCCTGCTCCACCCTCAACTCTGCCCCTTTTCAGCTGCTGTCACTCTGGCTGTCCTACTTAGGACCTTGAGAGGCTGGACAGGATCCACCCATCTGAATATGACATTAAGTAGCTCTCTGGTCACCTGAGACTTACAGCCCTGACTCTCCCAAGCCAACAGGTAAACCTCAGCCCCGGTGCGATGCAGCTGTCCATCGCCTGCACAGGCCCCGGTGCAGCTGTCCATCGCCTGCACAGCTCTCTGGAATGCTGTCTCCACACCTTTGCAACTCCTTTCTCTCCTTTCCACGTGCTCTTTATCACCTTGTAAAATCCCATTATCAGCTCACAAGGTGCTTTCCCTCTGTAGCCTTTCCAACCGTGTCAGGCTGTTTCTTAGAGCATCCCAGCTCCCTGCTTAGTCATCAGTGTCTGCTCTTCTACATATGCTGAGTATGCCTCCCTGTAACCAGCCTGGCAGAAAGGAATATGTTCTAAAGAGATGTTTGGGGCTGGAGTCATATCTCAGCGGTTAAGAGTGCTTACTGCTCTGCCAGAGGACCAGAGGGCCAGAGTTTAGATTCCAACACTCTCACACAACCACATGCAACTCTGGATCGAAGGGATCTGAACCCTTTCTCATCTATGGGGACACACACACACACCCACACCCCCCCACACACACACACTCACATGCATGCACACAGCACATGCATTCACATATACACATGCATATACACAGGCATGCAAACACACATACATTGCACACACATACACGCATACACATATATTTACACACATACATGCATACATGGATTTGTTCATACACACATAGACATGCATACACATACACACACTTGCACACACATGCACACACATGACACTTGTGTCTCTTAATCTAAATATCACACAACTGAAACAATGTCTTAAGAACTAGAATTTCCTCACATGTTGGGAGAAGGAAAAGACTGAAGCCTGGAACCAACCAGAGGGGAAACTTATCTCCCAGAAGATCTCACACAGTTCTGACAACTGTTCTACCATCTTGTTATAGGGACTGGAGCCTAGACAATGCTGGGTCAGTAGGTGGGCAGGATGACACCTTGACCAAGGCTGCTTAGATGTGCATATCCCCGGCTTCCACTGAAGCTTTAATCTCACTTCAGGATGCTGAAGACAGACTTGAGACAATCACTGGGTCTCTCTGTCCTTTTATCCAATGTGGCCACATTACTTAAATATCCCCCTGTAGCTTTTGATTATCAATCAGGCTGCTTTAATTGGTTTCCCAAGGATGGGTGTCTGTGCCTGACTTCTTAGGAACCAGACTGTAAGCCCAAGTTTGGTAACACCCTTTGTAGACCATTAGTTCTGAAAGACCATGGAAAGCTTTGTGTTCCCTGCTGGTGTGTTACAGATTAACACAGAAAGAACACACAGGTGGCAGCAGGAACCGAGCACCCAGAAGTGCAGGCTGGGCTCTCTCCCAAACCCCTCTCCCTCCCCAAGGACTGAAGAACACTTCAGAGCAGCTCTTGCTGTTGTTCTTAGCCAAGCTTCCTCTTTTCAGTCTTCTTCATAACTCTGATACTGGATTTGGTGCACTCCAATTATCTTCACAGCCCTGAGGGGACTTGTAAATTCAGATTCTCATGTCTCATGAACCACAGGCAGTTTCTTAAGGGGATTTCTTCTCTCTTCTCTCTTGAGTTTTTCTCTGATGCTTATTGTATTTCATGATCATATTTTACTTCCAGCTGGTATTTTTCTTCTTTAAATTTTTTTTAGTGTATTTTTGTGGTTATATGTGCATGTGTGTGTTCTCGTATGTGTAGTGTGAGAGACTTTCCTGAGAAGACACGCACACACACACACACACACACACATGCACGCACAAACACACATGCAAGCACGCATGCAGGCATGCAGACAGGCAGACACTCATGTGCACACACAAGCAGCACACGCAGGGCTACTTGCTTCTCAATAGGGAGCTCACAACAGTCTAAAGTAATGACTCTACCAAAGTTCACCTTGGTGCACAGTGAGTTTGTCGGGGCTACTAACAAGAGTAAGTGTAAGGGGTTTCTTACAGGAGCAGAAATGATTCAGAAGAAACCGCATCTCTAAAAGTCCACCTGTCCCAACAAGGGTGTCGACTCAAGCAAGAAAGCTACAACCCTGGAGCTCTCTGCACTACATGCAGTCAACTCCACCAGCCAGAGGATCTCCTCTTGGCCCCTTGGCAGGTCAGTCGAGACCCTCCCAGCAGGCTGTTTACTGCTTCCACAACTTGGGGAAGGGACCCTAGAGAATCTTGTAAATTTCATTCTTCTCAGACCTGTTATGTTTGTTTGCTTCCTGAGTCTCACGGGCCCACACCCCTGCCTGGTCTCCACTACAAGATGGAATGTTTTAATTTGAAGGAAACTGTTGTACAGTGTGTGCACCAGAGGGTAATTTGGGGTGCTCTTCTTAGCTCCTGTCCCCCTTTCCACTTTTCCTTCCCTTCCCTCGCTTTCACTCCCTTCTTTTTTTCTTTTTTTGAGATGAGAGTCTCTCATTGGCCTGGAAATTGTCAGTTTGGTTAGGCAATCTGTTCAGTGAGTCCCAGGCATAGCCTCTTCAGTGTCAGGACTAAAATGCCTGCCACACATTTTTATGTGTGTTCTGGCCATTGAGTGTATGTCGCCATGCTTGTGTGATAGGTATTTTCCTAACTACGCCATCTCCCCGGTCCAGTGAGGTTATTTTTAAGGGAAAGTAACTGGCAGAGCCCACCAGGCCACCCCAGTTCGTCTGGCTTCAAGTAGATGCACGTGGCTCAGAAGGCAGGCAGCATGGGTCAGAACCATTCTTCCTGCGACTTTGGGGTTACTGGGAGGCAGGTGAGGTGGAAGGTAGTTGTTACAACCAGAAGTGGGGTTTTATAAAAGAAGCTCTTCCTCCCCACATATCGCAAGGTCTGAACTGGGCATGTCCAAATACCTTTAAGTAGTATCTTAAAAGGATCTCCGAACTTTAAAGTGGTGGCTTTACTTAATTTCAACCATGTTGTACTTGCTGATAGATCTGTCCAGATAATTGGTTCCAATTTACTACTTTGCAACTAGTAAATAATTAGTACAGTTTTCCCAAGTGAGCCTGGGAAAAGAAAGATAACGGGGTGGGGTCCTTTGTGCAGGGGACATGGCAACCTTTGAGACCAGTTTTGCCTATGGCTCGTGGTTGTCCTGTTTCCATACAAGGGTGGTGGTGACTTGAGGCAAGAGCCATAATTTTCCCAATCCGCATCTTTTTCTGCTGTGAAGGGGGAGAATGTTCCCATTTATTCTATAAGAGCCAAAGGGCAGGGTGTAGTATAGCTGTTCATTCCAGATATGCCCTCAACGACCTTTCCACTTCTTCCATTACAAGATGTCTGCGCTTCACATCCAAAGATTCATTGTGTTTCATTCACCAAGAGTATGAAACCCAATTCTGGAAAAAATACTAAAATCAGATACCCCTACCACCATGCGTATTCATAGGATTCCTTCCAGTTGTTGCTATAATGAAGTGGGGGTAAACCCCATGTTTCTGATAACTGGGCCAACCAAATATTCCTATGAAAATAAATCTTGATTTATGCCTTGTAGATGAATCTTCAAACCAATCAATTCTGACTGGATTATAAAGTGCAGTTGCTAATCATGGTTGTCAGTGTGACTGGATTGAGAATCATCTAAAAGGCCAGCTGTTGAGCACTCCTGTGAGGGATTTTTCTGATCAGACTATTTGAAGTGGGAAGTCCCATCCTAATGTGGGGAACACCTTCTGGTGGAAGCCCCAGTAAAGGAGATGGAAGAAGAAAGTATTCTGCTTTTTACCTGCTTGCTTTCACTCTCATTGATGAGTTAATCTATCTTGCTGCTGCTGTTGCTGCCGCTGCTGCTGATTCTTCTGTTGAGATCATAACCAGCTTCTTTTGAGCTTCCAGCATAGAGTGAATGAAGGGACTCTGGCAAGCATGGCTCAGGCAGGCCTTGCCCTTCTCTCTCAATCCCTCTGACTTGCTAAAAAAAAAAAACCCTCAAGTTACATTCCTAAAGCTAGCCCCCAGATCTGTTCCCTTATTTGGCCACTTCCTCCTCCTGAGGCTGACTACCAAGGTCCAGCTATTAAAGTATTGAAATCCAGCAACCAAAAGCCCCCACCTTTGGTTCATCTAATAAACATGCCCAGTTAAAATTAAACACCTCATCCTAACACAGGGTTTCTCCTTGTACCTTTACAAACTGCCATTTGCCTATGGGCCACATCTATCTCCTCTCTTCTATACAGAGAGAGTCCTTTGTCCCACCCTGGGACAAACACCCCTTCATCTCTTTCCCTTGTTCCCTTCCCCATCTCCTTCATCCTCTGTCTCCTGTCTTTCTTTGTCTCTTATTCCCTGTCTTCTGTCCCTGTGGGACAAATAAATCTCCTTTGTGCTGAGAACTTGATCTTGGAGGTCCTGAGTCTATACTTTTTCTTTCAGTGAAGACTAGCAGCTATTTTCTGGGCCTTCAGGGCTAGGCTGGGACTTCTAGAACAAACAGCATCATGGGCTGAACAGCTACTGGGTTCTCAGGCACTGTGATGCGAAATAGTCGGCCTGAGAAAATCACTTTTCATTTATTCTGTTCTCCTCCTCTGGAGATCCCAGACTAATAAATGCACCTAAATTACAAAATAGGAGCATACATCATCTGGGGATTGTTATAGGATTGCTTTATGATTTCAAAAAGAAAAAAAAAAA
>JADRCH010000207.1:2482406-2544445 GCA_019843965.1 Rhynchomys soricoides | reverse complement strand
GTATATTATAGTGTATAGTGTATAGTGTATAGTGTATATTATAGTGTTATAGTGTATAGTGTATATTATACTGTATAGTGTATAGTGTATATTATATGTATGTATTCTCCTCCTTCTCCCCCATTCTTCTTTTTCGTAGCTCTCTCCTCTCATGGTTGTCTTTTTAAACAGTTTTACTTCTACTTTCTCTCTCTCTCTCCCCCTCTCTCTCACACACACACATACATACACACACACACATATATAAACACATATACACACGTGTATGTATGTGTGTGCAACATGTATATACATACACACACACACATGCACGTGTGTGTGTGTGTGTGTGTGTGTGTGTGTGTGCAACTAGAGTCCTAGTTAGTTTTTGTCAACTTGACAGAAGTTTGAAGAGGGAACCTCAATTCAGGAAAATGTCTACATCAGATTTGCCTACAATAAATGTGTAGAGCATTTTCTTGATTGGTGATTTCTGTGGGAGGGCCCAGATCACTTTGCATAGTGCCACCTGAAGGCCAGTGGTTCTGGATCATATATGAAGGAAAGCTGAGCAAGCAACAGAGAGTAATCAGTAAGCAGTTCTCCTCCATGGCCTCTGCTTCAGTTCCCACCTTTGAGTCACTTCCTTGAGTTTCTGCCCTGACTTTTCTCAGTGATGGAGTGTGATCTGAGAGTTGTAAGCTGAAACAAACTTTTTCCTCCCAGAGCTGATTTTGTTTATGATGTTTTATCACAGTAGCATAAATCTTAACTTAAAAAAATGCTTCTGTGAAGAAAAACATATAACATTTGCTTTTCAGTGATTGGCTCAATTCATTTAATATGATTTTCTCTGTACCCATTTTCTTGCGAACAACAGAACTTTGTTCTTATTTCTTAAGATGTATTCATGTGTCTGTGTTTGTGTAAATGTGTGTGGATGCCCATGTGAATGCAGTGCCCACAGGGGCTAGAATAGAGGATATCAGAATTCTCTGGAGCCAGAGTTAACAGTTGGTTGTGAGCCTTCTGATGGGGTGCTGAGAACAGACCTCAAGTCCTCTGCAAGAGCAAGAAGTGCTCTTAGCCCATGTGCCATCTCTCCAGCCTCAAGTTTGTTTTTCTTTATGGTGGAAAAAAATCCCATGGTGTGTACATTCCCCATTTTCCATATTCATTCCTCTCTTGTTGGGCAACTTGGTTGGTTTCATAACTTAGCTGTTGTGAATAAATAGTGCTGCAAGAAACACGAATGTGCAAGTAGTGAGCTCTGTGACACAAAACACAAGAATAGGCAGGCCACATGGAATATCTCTTGTTGGTTTCTTAAGCCATCTGCATGCTGACTTCCATTGTGGATGACAAGGTTGTGTTCTACTGCTGTATACAGGAAAGGCAAAGGTCGCATTTTGCTGATACTAGGAAACCTTCACAAGTTTTTGTTGTTGCTTTGTTCTTGAGTAAGTTAGAGCTTGGCTCAACGCTCCATGAGAGCCTTTACCTGTGGGTCATAACTTATGGGGAAGTCTCCCTGAATCCATGCAAACACAGAAACAAACAGACTTGAACATTTTTGTAGTCTGAAGACTGAGCTTGGAGTTAGGATTAGAGTGTATACTAGTGGCTAGGCATCTGGCTTGGTTAGTGAAGTGCTTGAAACACAAGTAGAAGGGTCTGAATTCAGACTCTATAATACATGTTAAAAATCCAGACATGGCAGTGTGTGACTGTAACCCAACATTGGGAAGGCAGAAATAGAGCTTGCTGGTCACTGCTTAGCCAAATTGTGAGTTCTAGGCTAATGAGACACTGTCTCAAAAACAAATTGGATGACATTCTGATGAATGATATGAAAGGAAACACACACACACACACACACACACACACGCATGCAGGAAAGCACAAGCACACATACATGCAGGAAAGCATGCAGAGAGAGGGGGAGGAGGGGGAAGGGAGAGTGGGAGGGAGGGAGAGAGAGAAAGAGAAACAGTGAATACTGGCAGCTCACTAGTAGGTGCATGATACCATTAATTCCTACCAGGAAATACTGAACCAAGAAGGAGCAGAAATGACCCAAGGATGAGTCTAGTGTTTGGACCATAGCAAAGCTTGTAAGCATGATCAGGGTCGATTTAATGCTGGCAAGATAGGGGCTTCTGAACAGGAATGAAAATGGGAGATTGTATTTCTGTCAGGAGAGAACATGTGAGAGGGCACAATACTGGATATGGGTGTTCTGGGCAACTTCTTGGATGTGGATATCTGCATCAAGGCTGGTGTATTTAGTCTACAGCTAAGACATGCTCTTTGCCTTGCTCCCACAGTGAACATCCACATTACATGAACATTACAGCTGACTCTGGGAGATGCACAGATGTATACTTGCTTCTGAAATAAGTCTAACTCAATTCTCAAGTCAGAAGTACCTGAGTCTTTCCACATTTCTGAGCAGAAATGGCTGCCTGGAGTCCAGAAAGAGCATCTTCAAGAACTTCCTCCAACTACTGCATCTGCAGGAGTCATGTTTCTCTAGAGGCTGGTATTCCCCAGAAGATGACTCATTTCTATGCCAAGGATACTGTTTGGGGCTCTGCCAAAGCCTCATTGAACTGCCAAGGCATCTCTGTGTCTCACTTTGTGTTCTGAGACTTCATTACTGGCAGATTGAACACTGCTGTTTTGCCAAGTCACTCTTGAAATAACCTCTGAGGCTTTAGTTGTCAGTTCCTTTCTGCTTTCCTGTAGCAACATTATTCTGCAAGTCTGAACAGGAAGATACATGGTGTATACCTTTCTCTCATGTCCCCACATATTGTCTCCAGTAATAACACATAAGACTTTGGCAGGTGGGGGAGCTAAGGCTGTCCCACAGTCCTTTGCATACAAATCCCTACAGGAGAGAGCTGGTCTCCCAGGAGTGCTCTCATTCCTAAGCTCAGAAGTGAGATCACCACTTTTGCCCCCAAACCTGTCCAAAGCAGGACTGGCAAGGAACACACAGGGCACAGGAACAGTGGAGCAGCTGGGGACAGGATCCTTCCAGTCTCCATCTGCACCTGGGGAGCTAAGGTTGTCCCACAGCCCTCTGCACCCAAACTCTGCCTAAGAGAGAGCTGGTCTCCTCAGGAGTGCTGATACACCTAAGATCACAGGCTTACAGGCCCACAGGAGGGACAAGCTTTTGTCAGAGACAGCAAGACCAACTAACACCAGAGATAACCAGATGTTGAGAGGCAAGCTCGAGAACTTTATCAACAGAAACCAAAGTTACTTGTCATCTTCAGAATCCAGTTCTTCTATCACAGCAAGTCCTGGATACTCCAACACACTGGAAAAATAAAGATTCAGATTTAAAAATCACATTGCATGATGAAGATAGAGGACTTTAAGAAGTTCATACATAACTCCCTTAAAGAAATATAGGAGAGCACAGGTAAACAGGTAGAAGCCCTTAAAGAGGAAACACAGAAATCCCTTAAACAATTACAGGAAAACACAATCAAACAGGTGAAGGAATTAAACAAAACCATCTAGGATCTAAAAATAGAAATAGAAAATAAATAAACCACAAAGGGAGACAACCCAGGAGTTAGAAAATCTAGGAAAGAGATCAGAAGTCATAGATGCAAGCACCACCAACAGAATACAAGAGACAGAAGAGAGAATCTCAGGTGCAGACGATACCATAGAAAACATTGACACAATAGTCAAAGAAAATGCAAACTGCAAAAAGCTTCTAACCCAAAACATACAGGAAATCCAGGACACAATTTGAAGACCAAACCTAAGAATAATAGGTATAGAAGAGAGCACAGATTCCCAACTTAAAGGGCCAGTAAATATCTTCAACAAAATTATAGAAGAAAACTTCCCTAACCTAAAGAAAGAGATGCCCATGAACATACAAGAAGCATACAGAACTCCCAATAGATTGGACCAGAAAAGAAATTCCTCCTGTCACTTAATAGTCAAAACACCAAATGCACAAAACAAAGAAAGAATATTAAAAACAGTAAGGGAAAATGGTCAAGTAACATAAAGGCAGACTTATCAGAATTACACCAGACTTTTTACCAGACTATAAAATCCAGAAGATCCTGGGCAGATGTTATACAGACTCTAAGAGAACACAAATGCCAGCCCAGGCTACTTACTATACCCAGCAAAACTCTCAATTACCATAGATGGAAAAACCAAGATATTCTACGACAAAACCAAATTTACACAATATCTTTCCACAAATCCAGCTCTACAAAGGATAATAAATGGAAAACTCCAACACAAGGAGGGAAACAACACCCTAGAAAAAGCAAAAAATAATCTTTTTTAAACAAACCAAAAAGAAGATAGCCACATGAACATAATTCCATCTCTAACAACAAAATTAACTGGAAGCAACAATCACTTTTTCTTAGTATCAATGAACTCTATTCCCCAATAAAAAGACATAAACTAACAGACTGGATACATGAATAAGACCCAACATTTTGCTGCATACAAGAAACACACTTCAGTGACAAAGACATTCACTACCTCAGAATAAAAGGCTGGAAAAAAAATTCCAAGCAAATGATCCCAAGAAACAAGCTGGAGTAGCCATTCTAATATTGGATAAAATTGACTTTCAACCAAAAGTTGTCAAAAAGGATAAGGAAGAACACTTCATATGAATCAAGGGGAAAATCTACCAAGATGAACTCTCAATTCTGAACATCTATGTTCCAAATGCAAGGGCACCCACATTCATAAAAGAGACTTTAATAAAGCTCAAAGCACACATTGCACCTCACACATTAATAGTGGGAGACTTCAACACCCCACTCTCATCAATGGACAGATTATGGAAACAAAAACTAAACAGAGACACAGTGAAACTAACAGAAGTTATGAACCAAATGGATTTAACAGACATCTATAGAACATTTCATCCTAAAATAAAAGAATATACCTTTTTCTCAGCACCTTATTGTACCTTCTCCAAAACTGACAATATAATCTGTGACAAAACAGGCTGCAATAGATACAAGAAAATTGAAATAATTCCATGCATCCCATCAGATCACCATGGACTAAGGCTGTTTTTCAATAACAACAAAAACAACAGAAAACCCACATAAACATGGAAGCTGAAAAACGGTTGACTCAATGAAAACTTAGTCAAGGAAGAAATAAAGAAATAAATTAAAGGCTTTTTAGAATTCTGTAAAAATGAAGGCACAACATATTCAAACTGATGGGGCACAATGTAAGCAGTGCTAAGAGGAAAATTCATAGCTCTGAGTGCCCCCCAAAAGAAACTAGAGAGAGCATACACTAGCAGCTTGACAGCATATCTGAAAGCTCTAGAACAAAATGAAACAAATATACTCAAGAGGAGTAGGCAGCAAGAAATAATCAAACTCAGGGCTGAAATTAACCAAGTAGAAACAAAAAGAACTATACAAAGAATCAAGAAAACCAGGAGCTGATTCTTTGAGAAAATCAACAAGATAGATAAACCCTTAGCCAGACTAACAAGAGGGCAAAGACAGTATCCAAATTAACAAAATTAGAAATGAAAAGGGAGACATAACAACAGAAACTGAGGAAATAATATAAAATATCTTGGTGTGACTCTCAAGCAAGTGAAGGATCTGTATGACAAGAATTTCAAGTCTCTGAAGAAAGAAATCAAAGAAGATGGAAAGATCTCTCATGCTCATAGATTGGCAGGATTAATATAGTAAAAACGGCCATCTTGCCAAATGCAATCTACAGATTCAATGCAATCCCTATCAAAATTCTAACTCAATTCTTTGTAGAATTAGAAAGAGCAATTTGCAAATTCATATGGAATAACAAAAATCCCAGGAGAGAGAAAGCTATTCTCAACAATAAAAGAACTTCTGGGGGAAACCATCCCTGACCGTAAGCTGTATTACAGAGCAATAGTGATAAAAACTGCATGGTATTGGTACAGTGGCAGACAGGTAGATCAACGGAACAGAATTGAAGACTCAGAAATGAACCCACACACCTACAGTCACTTGATCTTTGACAAAGGAGCTAAAACTATCCAGTGGAATAGTCATTTTCAACAAATGGTGCTGTTTCAACTGGCAATCAGCATGCAGAAGAATGCAAATCAATCCATTCTTATCTCCCTGTACAAAGCTCAAGTCCAAGTGGATCAAGGACCTCCACATAAAACCAGATACACTGAATCTAATAGAAGAGAAAGTGGGGAAGAGCCTCGAGCACATGGGCACAGGGGAAAATTTCCTGAACAGAACACCAATGTCTTATGCTCTAAGATCAAGAATTGACAAATGGGACCTTATAAAATTGCAAAGCTTCTCTAAGACAAAGGACACTGTAATTAGGGCAAAACGGCAACCTACAGATTGGGAAAAGATCTTTACCAACCCTACATCTGATAGAGGGCTAATATCCAACATATACAAAGAACTCAAGAAGGTAGACTCCAGAGTACCAACTAACTCTATTAAAAATGGGATACAGAGCTAACAAAGAGTTCTCAACTGAGGAATACCGAATGTCTTAGAAGTGTCTAAAGAAATGGTCAACATCTTTAGTCATCAAGGAAATGCAAATCAAAACACAGGTCAGAATTGCTAAGATTAAAAACTCAGATGACAACAGATGCTGGTGAGGATGTGTATAAAGAGGGACACTCCTCCATTGTTGGTGGAATTGCAAGCTGGTACAACCACTCTGGAAATCAGTCTGGTGGTTCCTCAGAAAAATGGATATAGTACTACCTGAGGACCCAGCTCTACCACTCCTGGGCATATATCCAAAAGATGCTCCAACATATAAAAAGGACACATGCTACACTATGTTCATAGCAGTCTTATTTATAATAGCCAGAAGCTGGAAAGAACCCAGATGTCCTTCAACAGAGGAATGGATACAGAAAATGTGGTTTACACAATGGAGTACTACTCAGCTATTAAAAAAAAATGGCTTCATGAAATTCTTAGGCAAATGGATAGAACTAGAAGATATCACCCTGAGTGAAATAACCCAGTCACAAAAGAACACACACATGGTATGCACTCACTGATAAGTGGATATTAGTCCCAAAGCTAGGAATACCCAAGATACAATTCATAGACCACGTGAAGCTCAAGAAAAAGAAAGACCAAAGTGTGGATACTTTGGTCCTTCTTAAAAGGGGGAACAAAATACCCATGGGGGGAGATGCAGAGACAATGTGTAGAGCAGAGACTGGAGGAAAGGTCATCCAGAGACTGCCTCACTTGGAGATCCATATATACAGTCACCAAACCCAGACACTATGGTGGAATCCAAGAAGTGCTTGCTGACAGGAGCCTGATATTGCTGTCTCCTGAGAGGCTCTGCCAGAGCCTGACAAATATAGAGGTGGATGCTTGCAGCCAGCCATTGGACTGAGCACTGGTCCCAAATGGAGGAGTTAGAGACAGGCCTCAAGGAGCTGAAGGAGTTTGCAGCCCCATCGGAAGAACAACAATATCAACCAACCAGACCCCCTTGATCTCCCAGGGACTAAACCACCAACCAAAGAGTACACATGATTCCAGTTGCATATATAGCAGAGGATGGCCTTGTTGAACATCAATGAGAGGAGAGGCCCTTGGCCCTGTAAAGGCTCGATGCCCCAGTGTAGAGGAATGCCAGGCTAGGGAAGTGGGAGTGGTTGCTTGGGTGGGAGAACACCCTCATAGAAGCAGGGGCAGGGGGAGGGGATGGGGGATTTTGGAGGGGAAACCAGGAAAGTGGATAACATTTAAAATGTAAGTAAAGAAAATATCTAATTTAAAAAAGGAAACTCAAAGTTAAAAGTAATAAAAAAAGAAAAAAGACTTTGGCATGTGGCAAGCCACATAAAAGAGACAGAATTCCTTACAATCTCATAACCTGCATGAAGAAACACCTCTGTGCGTTGCCCCTTGGACACCAACAGATTTTATATCTGAGAGGAATAAGTGTGTATAGAGGTTTGCACACTGTTAAGAAGACAGTGCTGTGAGACTTTTCCTAGGGAAATATGAACAAAGATGTATTCACCCCAGATAGGTAGTCAATGACAGACTGAAGTTGTCTAGATGATGATTTCATTGAATTCTAACTCAGTGAACCAAAGAGTTTAAGGAGCATATTTACAGACTGGATGACAGATTGCCTGCAGAAGATAGATGATTCAAAGACAGCTGTGTCAACAGAAAGTCCACTTCAGCGTCATTGATGACTCATGGAAGCTGCATCCCTGGGTATACAAGTGACTTTTAGGCAGTTTGGCTGACCAGAGAGTCTCTTACTCCGCTAGTCGTTTCTGCTTGAATAACCTTGGAAAGGGATCTTTTGATTCTTGTTTCAGGAACTTCCTAGGACTTGTTAATTGTTTCCTTCCTGTTTGCTTCCAGGCTTTTAAGGAACCTCTTCTATGGAGAGGAAATAGCTGCAGAACAGACAACTAGTGACATCTCAAGGGTAGTGTAATGGGAGGATACATTTAGAAGAAAGCAATATGGAAATTCATGGTAGATGAAGAATTTACAAACAACAGAAAAATTGACTCTTTTGGTATCACCTTTCACCAATGATTCTCAATACTGTCATTTATAAAATATTTGTATTTCTAAATCTTCTATTGGTTTGATTTCTAGGTGTTTGTGTCAGTAACTTTTGAGGCTTAGTAATGTGTAACTATCCGTTTGGCTTGTAAGATAATGTTTTTGTGTGAGGCTGATCTTTCTATATAGAATTTAACCGAAGCCACACGATGCATCAGATTTAATGAAATGTCAGAGATAGGAATGCAGGTGTCTTCTGTAAACCCAAATACTGGACTAGAGATTGGGGGGCAGGGGGGATGAAAATAATGCTGTGTCTTTCATTAATCTTCTGTTTGGAAAATATGCAACTTATCTAATTGTATGATGAGACTATTACAATTGAATTAATAAGATAGACATAATTCCTCCACCCTTTTGAGACAACCAATGGGCTAGAACTTACTATGTAAATCAGGCTGGTCTGGAACTCACAGAGATCTACTTGCTTCAGCTTTTAGAGTGCTGAGATTAAAGTTATGTACCACCTTGACTTGAAGTAGATATCTTTAAAACATTTAAGTATTAATCTGTAATGTAGTATAAAGTTATAATATACATAAGCAAGAACTTTTCTGAGTTCTCAAATTTTTAATTTTTAAATCCAGCCTCATGGCTAAAAGTGGCTCTCCTAGCTCCTCAGCAGACTAAGTCAGGAGGATTACAAGTTCCAGGCCAGCATGAGGAAGTTAGTGAGACCATCCCAAAACAATAAGTAAGATGAAGGCAAAGGGTATAGCTAAGAGAGTACTTGCCTAGAATCTCCCCTTGAAGGGTAGGGATGTGATTCAGATGTAGAGTGATTGTCTAGAAACCCCTTTGGGGATCTAGAAGTATGGCTAAACAGGAGATTGCTGTGTAGCACATGTGAAATCCTGGATTCAACCCTTAGTGCTGAATTTTTTAAAAAAAGATATTTTGAATTGGCCAAAGAGATCTCCCAAGATAAGAAGTATTAAGCAATTCATATCCATGTTCTTTAAGTATGAAAACCTGCAAGATTGATGTTTGGTGATTAACATCAAAGTTATAAGTGTTCCCAATAAATAAGATAAGTGTAGTACATCTGAACACATGTGAGGTAGAGTGATGATTTGCTTTAATACACATCTTAAACGACTGGTATGATAACTCAGTATAAGCAGTCTTTGTCACAGTGGACCTACCTTGAAAATACTGTCAGCTTTCCAGATCACAATGCATCATTGGGGAAAGTGGAGGCAGGAACTAAAGCAGAATTCACAGAGGAGGTTCTCAGATGCATGTTTAGGTAGCTAGCTTCCTTATAGCCTGGGTTAACATGACTGGTTCTGCCCACAGTGGGCTAAGTTCTCCAATATCAATTACTGATCAAAATAATCTCTTAAAGGCATGTCCACAGAAAGACCTGATCTAGGTAATTCCCTTGAGGCTTTTCCTCTCAGATGACTCTAGGCTATGTCATGTTAACAGTTACAGCTAACAAGCACACCATGGGACAGCATCACTGACACCCATTTACAGGTATTTGTGAGATAAAGTTCAGGTGTATAGGAGCAGGAACAAGGAGCAGATTGGGTCTACGATGGTTATTTTTGATTATTGACGTGACTACATTTGGAATTAACTAAAACCTAAAAATAGAGGGGCACACCTGTGAGGGATTTTTCTTAATTTGAAGTGGGAAGAGCCACTTCTAATCCAGACTTTTGAGGTGGGAAGACTCATCTCTAATCTGAGCCACACTTTCAGTTCAACGTCTATATAAGGACATGGAAGAAGGAAACTTTTGCTCTGTGCCTTCTTGTTCTTGCCTGCTAGCAAGTCCACGTTTTCATTGATATTAGAGCCTACTTTTTTTGGATTCTGGTGAATTCTGGAGACCAGCTGAGACATCAGCCTCATGGGCTGGACAACTACTGTATTCTTGGACCTTCTGTTCATAGGCAACTGTCATTGGGTTAGATGGACAACAGGGACTATAGGTTCTGTTACTCTATAGTTCTAGAGAACCCCAATACATACAGAGTTATTGGCTTTTCTTGGCTTTATACTTATTTGTTGTGGGGCTTCTTCTTGACTGCTAACTTAACGGGATTGAGATAGACCTAGGAAATCAGTAAAGCACATATTTGGGGGTATCTCTCATAGCATGTCCATCTTGGGGACTCTGGCATAATCACTGGATCAATCCCTTGATGGCATTATTGGGAGATGGCAAAAAGTTGGGGGGTATAGCCCAGTTGGAATAAATAGGTCATTTGGAAGTATATTACACTTTCTTCTTTCTCCCTTTCTTTCTCTCTCTCCCCTATTTACCTTCTTTGCCACTGTTTCTTGTCACCATAATGTTCTGTCCAAATGCATGAGACCAAGTGACCATGAAATGAACTCTCTAAAACCATAAAATCAAACATAACGTCCTTTGCTTGTTTCTCTCAAGTATTTTGTCACAGCTACGCAAAAGTAGCCAACATGTCTGTCTTTCAGAATCCAGAAAGAGCTCACTTGACGAGCAGCCAATATGTCCTCACCTCTCCAAGCTGAAGCTTCTTTCTGCTTATGGCAATGTCATCTGCTGCACTCCCTTTGCTGGGGCCTAAGTAGAAATGGGAGTGAGTCAGAAAAGTTTAATTGGGTCCCAGATGTGATTAACCAAGACTCATTCTTATGCACTGTGCTGGTGTTTAGCACACCACAAATTCTATCACTTCCCAGTGGGTCCTAAAAACTGTTCTGCTTTTAATATGCCTTGCCTGGTTTACTCAAGTTGGAATTTAAATCAAAGGGTAACATCTATATTGGGGATAACTTTGTAGTTTATCTTAATATAATGGCTAATAAATGTCATGGTTTAAAGGGGCTTTTTAAAAACAATGGCTTTAACAATGTTATATACTTTTAAGGGGATCTAGTAAGCCATTGACTGAATCTAGTACAGTGTAATTTGAGACATTATAAAAACAGCAATAAGAATAGGAGACAGAAACTTCCAAGGCATTGAACCAGAGCCAAAACAGATACAGGAGTCTTCCTGCAGTGAAAATGGAGCCTCTCATGCCTTCTCAGTCAGCTCCCAAGGCAACAGATTGACAACATGGTCTGTATCGTTACCAGCCTCCTTTAGCCTGGAGAGAAATAGAAGACAGGCTCCCAGGGTTTTCATAAAATCAGAATTTCTAGTGTACTTCTTGAAACAAAATCCTGTACTGATTCCCCATGGTTATGTAACATTAAGGTCATTTTAGTGACTAGATTAGAGGAATAGCACGCAAACGTATCTCAGTCTGCTTTCTGTAGCTGTTATAAAATATTGGTGACTAGGCAATTTACAAACAAGAGAAGTTGGTTTGATTCCCTGTTCTGGAGACTGGGACTCCCAAGGGCATGATGTGGGTATCTGAAGAGGGTCTTCATGTAGCATTATAACATGGTGTCACATGAAGAGACAGAACAAGTATGCTGGTTTGGGTCTCTTTTTTCTTAGAAAGCCATGATAACATCCTGGGAGAAGATAACTCCTTTGACCTAATCAAATTAATTACCTCTCAAAGACCTTGCCTCTCAGTGTCATCAACATGTGAATTTGTTAAGTTTTCAACACTTTCAGAGGACACATTAAAAACACAGCACTAACTCTCATGTCCCATCGTGCCAATGCCTATGATAGGACCTACAGCTTTGGTGATCATTTGACCTCATGGCATCTTCTGTCCCTCAGTTATAAAAACATAGGATTTACTCATAATTATGTGATTTGACTTCCTTGGCCTTTTATGAGCATCCTATCTCTGCTGGGCCTCTTCTGCCCAGTTTGTTTCTATAACTATAACTAAATATCTAAGACTGAGCAATTTATAAACAATTGAAGTTTGTTTGGGTCGTAGTTCTGGAGGTGAAGAGGTCCAAAACCATGGAACTAGTATCTGGTGAGGGATTTTGTGGCATCCTGACATGGTGGAGGGCAGCACAAGAATCTTACTAACTCATTAAATCCAACACTTTGTGTCTGATCATCCTTGATTTGTGGTCAAGTTCTTCAATTATTAATTTGGATATACCAGTGTTTGGCCTGCCTTTCAAGAAGTGTCCTAAAGCATAATGGGAAGCTTACATCCTCAACATCACTTTTAGTAATTATTCATGAGTTGGCTGGATAACCCCATTTTTTGTCTATTAATCTCAACTTGTTCTTATGTTTAGAGTTGAGCCTAATTTCTGTATCTTCTTTGAAAAAATATACTATTCCTATTTATTATTTCAGAATGTCATACATGCATGAAATGAATTTTGTTTGTATTTGCCTACTCTGACTCCTCCAGAATCTGCCCACATTTTCTATCATTCTTTTCTTCTTGGTCCTTTTTGTTAAAACCCGTTGAATCCAGTTAGTGCTGCTTATACATACACAGATGTGGGGTCATCCACTGTAGCATGGCCAACCTACCATGGGGCCATACTACTATCAAGAACTATTTCTCTCTCCTCTAGCAACTATCTACTGGCCATAGTTCCTCAAGGGATGAAGCCTTGTGGGTTATTCTCTCATCTATTCTTGAACGATGATTGGCTTGATATTGTATGGGTCTTGTGCAGTAAACCACAGGTGCTGAGAGTAAATAATTTCATATATCTAGCAGACACAGTTTCACATTAACCCTACCTAGTCTTTGGCCCTTATAGTCTTCTACTCCCTCTTCCATGATTTCCCCTTAGCCTTGAGGTATGAGTGCAATATAGAGGTCCTATTTACATTGGAGTGCTCCTCTGTATCCTATTTTGATACCACAATGCAATAGTTCCCTGTTGTGTGACTTCTCCTGAGAATACAAGAACTATAAAACCATTTACACCAGATGATTCCATCTAAGTCTAGTCAAACTAAAGAAATGATTCCACGGATGTCTAGTTCACCAAACTAATGAGTTCATTGGGGATGTTTATAGGAGTGCGGTGGAAGGTTGCTCACATGGGTAACTCAAAGGCAGCTGCATCACTGAGTATCCCTTCACAGCATCAGTGGCAACTCATGAACATTGCATCCCTGGAGTTCCCCACAGGCTTTTTCCTCTTTATTAGCATGTATTCATTTGCTGAGAATTATGGCTTTCATTCTGGTATCCTCATGTCTGGATATCATCCTTCTTAATTTTATACATTTCTGTTGCAGGGTTTTCCCTATCCAGTTACATTAAGGCAGTGGGAGGTCTGTGATTGGACAAGAGAAAGGGAGGCAGAGCTAAGAGTTGCAGAGACACAGAGAGAGTTTCAGGACCCAGAGGGAAGAGGAGAAAGAAAGATGGTTGTGGACATGAACCAGTGTGACTTTTTACCAGCCACAAGTAGTTGTGATATCATAAGGTTAGAATAATTGGGATAAAGCTTTTATCATTATCAATTGGTTCTGAAATTATTGTATTGGCTTCTTGTAAATTGAGAATTTATTGATACATAAATCTGATTGGTTCATTATAAGCTTCGAGAGTTTTGATTCTACCTGGTAAATGGGTAATGTGATGGTTGACCGTTGGGTAGGCAGTCATCATGTGGGCCTGGCGGCAGAGATCTGCCAAGGGACTCGGGAGTTCCAGCACAGAGAGACGTCTGAGCTGAGTTCACCTGGCTGGAGCTCTGTGGCCGGCCAGTGCTGGCACTAGCATGGGAACGAGATGGTTCTCATTTTTAGTATTTCCCACAAAACATCTCCATCATCATCTCCAAGTTTTTGGTCCCCATTCTCTTCCAAAATAAACCATCACTTCTGTATTCAAGTCATTATTTTTTCTTAAAGCTTAGAATGTGTGTATAAGATGGACATGCAATATCTGTCTTTAAAAAGACAAATTATACCAGTTATGAGTCAGGGCCAGTTCATAGGCTACAGAGTAAGTTCGAGGCTAACCTGGGGAATTTAATGAGACCTTGTCTCAATGGCAGACTGATTTACTATACAAGCTGACCTGGGTTCAAGTACTGTGAGGCCCTAGGGAACAGGAGTGGCTGATGAGTCAGACTCAAAGAATTTCCAGATAACCAGAGGCCCTGAAATAATCGCTGAGAAAACCGAGCCAAGGACAATGTGCCTGAGGCTTTCTGAGATTGCAGGAACTCGTTATCAAGGATAGCTAGAAACCACAAGCGGGTATTAACTAAGGGAAGGCTAAAGCTGACATCACTCCGCCAGGGACCTCCAATCATGTAAAAGATCAATGCTAGCCACCAAAGAAAGGCAATCAACTCACACTGTTGCCAAGGTCTGCCTCAAAAAATTGTATAAAAAGTGTGAGCTTTGAAAATTCGGGGTCACCTCTGTCCCATTTACAGGACGACTCCAGCACGTTGGAATTAATTAATAAACTTCTTGTTAGTTGCATCGATCTCGGTCTCCATGTCTTTGTGAGGGTGTCGGCCATTGAGACTTTCGGGTCCAACAGTACCAGCAACAACAGAATACATATGAAACACATCCCTAAAAGACTAAATCTACCATACCAATGAGTTTGGCATTATAATCTTTGTTTATGTTTGTGGGAGCTAAAGATAATTGCTTAAGAAGGACAGTGGGGTGAACTGAAGAGATGGCTCAGTGGTTAAGAACACAGCTCTTGCAGAGGATAACATTTGGGTTCTCAGCACCCATTGGCAGCTCACAGCCACAAGGTTTAGGGGATCTGACACTTCTTTTGGCTTTGTGGCCAACACACACACACACACACACACACACACAGTATGTACACACACTTGCAAACACTCAGACATACATGTAAAACTAGAATAAAAAAACTTAAAAGAAGGCAGATGGAGTCATGGCCAAGAAGGACGACTATTGGCCTTTCCAAAGCCAATATCTATTTTCAGAAGGGATCAGAGCACTCACCAAAAAAAGTGTCATCTGAATGATTCTGCACGACACCCCCAGTGAGTCAGATACTTGCAACATCTCTGCTAAATGTCACCTCAGAGATGTAGTGTTCTCACAGATCTATTTCTTTGTCTAATCTAGACAATCTAAGTAAATTTTAATTATTTTAGGAAAGAAGGAAAGGCACGAGGGTTGAGAGATGGATTAGTGGCTAAGAATACTTTCTGCTCTTGCAGAGGACCGGAATTATTTCCTTATAGACACCTACAACAAGCAACTCGCAACTTCCTATAATGCCAAATTTAGGGAATCTGATGCCTTATGGCTCTGAAGGCACTCATATACAGCCCCACACAACTACATGTAGACACACACATACACCTATGATATATATATATATATATATATATATATATATATATATATATATGGTTTTAAAAAAGAATAAGTCACAATCAGAAGAAATAATCAAGAGATCAGGAGGGCCATGTATTAGAGACCATTTTGGCTCAAAAATGTATATTATACCATGTCTCTCTCTCTCTCTCTCTTTCTCTCTCTCTCTCTCTCTCTCTCTGTCACATATGTGAGTGTGTTTACATGTGAGTTTACAGTTAAGTTCAGGTGCTCCATACATGTATGCCTGTGAAGGCACTGTCTCAAAAAATACAACACAATACACCGCAAGTAGCAGAATATGTTGTTTCGATTTCCTGTTCTGCATATTTGAGTGCTTAAAAACTTTCATCACATCTAGAGACCAGTGCACACCTAGGAGAGGATGGTAGCGGAGAATTGAGGAGCCCAGTACTAAAGGGAAGAAGAGGGAGCTGGTGAGAGGGTTTGATCAAGTGAAATATTTGCCATGCAAACATAAGGATCTGAGAAGAATCTCTGAAGAAACACAGGCGAGCAACAAAACAACAAAATCCTGTGCATGGTAGCCCATGGCTGCGGATATAGCATGAGAAAGGTGGAGAGAGGGGCATCTCAGAGGTTCATCTGCCAGCCAGGGTAGCCAAATCAGTGATCTCTGGGTTCAGTGAGAGACCCTGTCTCAAAGTAGAAGGTGGAGAGCAATAGAGGAAGACACTAACTTCTGACCTTCACAGGCAAGCATATATGAGCACCTGTACTCACATGTGAACCCACATATGAACACACACCACACACACACACACACACACACACACACACACACACACACCAAACAAACAGAAAGAGAAAGAATGTGATATAGTACAATGTACATTTTGTAAACTGTGATTTACATCGTGTAATGTTTGGGGTCACTGAGAAGCCAGCTTTGGAAGCAGAGTAAATGTCCCACGTTTCAGATCCTTTGTCTCAACATCCCCCAAGTAACAATTTCACCATTGTTATTGGCTCTTCCTTTGCTGCCATCAGAATGCAGCCTCTTTAGCTTTCCTACATGGATGGAAGACCAGGGGCTGGGCTCTTCAGGAATTCCCCAGGCCTTCAGCATTACTCTGTGACAGCTGAATTGTCCAGACCCATGGACCAAGAGGCTACTAGATTCTCAGCTTCTCCAGTGTGAAGACAGCCACTGTTAAACTCCCCAACCTGTATTGTGTAAGTCAACCTAATAACCCCCCTTAGTAATGTTTATAATCCCTGTCTGGTCTATTCCTCCAGAGAACTACCTCTCCCATTATGTCCTGTATGGCCTTGGAAAGATGTGAGCCTGGACACTTCAGGGAGGAGGGATGGAAAGAACTCAAGTCCTTCATTTCATGATTAAGCCACTGGCCATATTTTTAGATTTATTTTTGAGCATGGTGATAAATTTCCTTATTTATTAAAGCAGTTTAAATCAGATCTATTTATTATGTTCGTGTTGCCAAAACCATTGTAACTAATTCATAGGGAGGAAAAGTGGATCATGCAATTACAGAAATGTTGGTTTATCAGATTTTATAACCAAGCCACACCTCTTCCATTGGGCTGTGATGTCCTTCGAATGAAAAATGTCTCCAACAGGCTAATGTATTTGAATACTTGGACCTCAGGTCACAGTGCTGTTTGTGAAGCTTGTGGACTCTCACTAGAAGTGAATCACCTAGGGTTTTAGGTTTTATAGTTTAAACTCTTTTCCTGTCTGTTCTCTGCTCCCTATTTGTCTTAGTTTTGAATGCCAGTTTCATTCAACTTGGGAAGGTCTCAGTCGAGAGATTTTCCAGATCAGACCAGCTTGTGGGCATGCCTGTGAGAGACTGCCTTGTTTATTCATTGATGAAAGAGGGCCCAGCCCACTGTGGGCAGCACCATTCCCTGAGCTGTATAAGAAAGTTAACTAAATATGAGCCTTGAGTGAGGCAGTAAGAAGCATCCTCCATGGTTTCTAATGTACTACTTTTCAGTGAAGTGAGTTCTTTGGTTGGAGATAATATTGTGTGGAAAAGTATACACTTAGTTCTGCCTTCAAGTTCTTATTTGACTTCCTTCCCTGACTTCCCTCAATGATGGGTTATAACCTATAAATAGAAACAAATATTTTGTTCCCCATGTCTTTTGGACATGGTATCTGTCACACCAACAGAAAGAAACTAGAATACTGGCTAGTCACAGTCTTCCATGGCTCTTCCATGACTCTTCACCATGATTAACTCTACTCTCTAGAACTTTAAGGTGATATAAACCTTCCCTTCCTTTCTTCAGTAGCTTTGTTTGTCACAGCAATGAGAAAAGTCACTAATACGGGTTGGCTTCATGATTCATTGGATGTAGCGAGCAGAGGTAGCCCTGAGTGATTGCAGTCCTGAATGAATGCATATTGTTGATATGACATGGCCATGCCAAAGACTTCAAGGTATTGAAACCATGAGGAATTCGAAAAGCCACTACCCATATGGTATAGGATCAGAAGAAATGACAAAGTTTTCCTTGAAAGTCTGACTGTGAGAGTTTATGAATGATTGACCAGTGTGTGCAAAGACTAGCAACTTACAACTTTTTCCCCCTGGATGTTTACAGCCTGAGAGTGCTCACTGACAGAAGCCTTCTACCAAGACTAGCTAACTCTTTCCCCTGTAATGTACCTAATAAACATGCTGAGGTTCTAGGTTGCAGAGGTAGAAGACCCCACCTGACTGTAACTTCATTGTGTGTCTTTCTGTTTTTCATTCCATTGTTGTCCCTAGTTCAAGTCCCAGGACCCAAACCACACAGGATGTGGAAATTTGGGGAAGGTAGAAGGGAAGAAGAGGAGGGGAGAGGAGAGGAAGCTTATGGAGATGAGCCTTATAGTCTCTTCTTTTGGGAATTTATCATCACTAAGTCATAGTCAGCCAATACAAGGTAAGATCTTAGAAGACATTTCACCAAGAAGAGAATAAAAAGAAAGATAACCAGGTTGAAATTTAAAAGAAAATTTAAAAGCACACACACACACACACACACACACACAGACACACACACACACACACACACACACACACACACACACACTGGAGCAGGTCATGAATTCACATAGTCTTTGAGCAGGGACCACAGTCTGTGCACAGATGGAGATCAGAGAACAACTTGTGGTAATTGCTTTTCCCCCTCTATTGTGTGCATCCTGGAGATCAAACTTAGCAGCTGATACCTTTACCTACTGAGTCAGATCTCTGCCCCATCCACTGTATTTTGCCACAATCAGATTACCCTCTAATTACTTATAAGACTCATATTGTAGCCCGTTTCTGGTGCTATAGCAAAATACTGGGGGCACGGTAGAGATGGCTCAGTTGTTGAAGTGTTAGCTGCATGTGCATGGGAGTCTGAATTCATATAGGTGAGTACCACATGTGTGTGGGTACCCATAGAGGCCAGAAGAGAGCACTAGATCCCCTGGGTCGCCAGATGTGGGAGCCAGGATCCTAACCTGTGTCTGCTGGAAGAGCAACCAACAAACACTCTTACTCCCTGAGTCCTCTTCCCAGTCCCTAAAGCATACTTCTGGTTGAAACGTCTATTCAGAAAGCCTGTTCCATTTGCTGTCAACCCTATATAAATGACCACTCTGAGGACATGGCTGTTTCATTAAACCAACAGTGTAAACTAGTCTTATTACCTAAATGATGCGACCTTGAAAAATACTTGGGTTAATTGCTATTAATCTGAGAGCTTTGTGGAAGTGAGAATTTAGCTTTCTTCCATTATAACTTGTGTCCCCACGGAGAAGGGAAGATGCTGAGAAGGGCAAAAAGAGAAGACATCAGGCTTTAAGCCAAGGGAAGTTCATTATGACTTTCCAACACTAGAAGTTAGAAAAGTTAATGAGATATTTTCCCCCAGGGTTATCAGAGGAAGCGTTGTGCTCCCAAAGCCTTGATCTTGGACTTCTAGCCGTTATGAGTGTGAGACAACATGTTTCTTTTGTTTTCAAGTCACCTGGTTGATGGGATTCTGCTACATCTCTGGGAAACCAGCAAAGATGGCGATCTAAGTAGACAGAACTGGAGTGTGTTGGTTACTTTTCTCATTGTTGTGACAAAAGATACCCCAAAGCAATAAAAGGAAAGAGGGTTTATACTGGATCATGGTTTGAGGTTATACTTCATCTTTGTGTGGGAGCCATGGCAACAGGAACCTGAGGAAGCTGGTCCCATCACATTTACAGTCAGGGTCCTGAGAGGCAAACACTAGTACCCAACTCCCTCTCTACTTTCATCCCTTTGATTCATTCTGAGATCTCAGCCCACAGGATAGTGGCAGCCACATTCAGGGAGGGTCTATCCCCTTAGGCAAAGTTTCTCTGTAAACACTCTCATGGACACACCCAGAGGTGTGCCTCCTAGGTGATTCCAAATCCTGTTGAAGTGACAATGAAGATAAGCCATCATGAGGAGAATCAGCTCTGAGGGAGCAGGCTGGGAAGGAATAACTGAAGCCATAGCAAACCCAAAATAACAATAAACCATCAACAACTAGATCTGCCCGATCATTTTGGGTGATAGGAAAAACAGAGAAAGTTCTTTGGAGGCATGAAGTATGCTGGAGTGGAAGATGAAGGATTTAACAATTTGCAGATGATATGATGGTATACTTAAGTGACCTGAAAAACTCCACCAGAGATCTACTACAGCTGATAAACAACTTCAGCAAAGTGGCTGGATACAAAATTAACTCAAGCAAATCAGTAGCCTTCCTATACTTGAAGGATAAACAGGCTGAGAAAGAAATTAGGGAAATGACACCCTTCACAATAGTCACAAACAATATAAAATATCTTGGTGTGACTCTAACCAAACAAGTGAAAGATCTGTATGACAAGAACTTCAAGTCTCTGAAGAGAGAAATCGAAGAAGACCTCAGAAGATGGAAAGATCTCCCATGCTCATGGATCGGCAGGATTAACATAGTTAAAATGGCCATCCTGCCGAAAGCAATATACAGATTCAGTGCTATCCACATCAAAATCCCAACTCAATTCTTTGTAGACCTAGAAAGAGCAATTCTCAAATTCATATGGAATAACAAAAAACCCAGGATAGCAAAAACTATCCTCAACAATAAAAGGTCTTCTGGGGGAATCAGCCTCTCTGACCTCAAGGTGTACTACAGAGCAGTAGTGATAAAAACTGCATGGTATTGGTACAGTGACAGGCTGGTTGAACAATGGAATAGAATCGAAGACCCAGAAATGAACCCACACACATATGGTCACTTGATCTTCGACAAAGGAGCTAAAACCATACAGTGGAAAAAAGTCATTTTCAACAAATGGTGCTGTTTCAACTGGCGGTCTACATGTAGAAGATATCGAATTGATCCATTCCTATCTCCCTGCACAAAGCTCAAGTCCAAGTGGATCATGGACCTTCACATAAAACCAGATACACTGAATCTAATAGAAGAGAAAGTAGGGAAGAGTCTCGAACACTTGGGCACAGGGGAAATGTTCTTGAACAGAACACCAATGGCTTGTGCTCTAAGGTCAAGAATCAACAGATGGGACCTCATAAAATTACAAAGCTTCTGTAAGGCAAAGGACACTGTAATTAGGGCAAAACGGCAACCTACAGATTGGGAAAAGATCTTTACCAATCCTACATCTGATAGAGGGCTAATATCCAATGTATACAAAGAACACAAGAAGCTAGACTCCAGAGATCCAAATAACCCTATCAAAAAATGGGGAAGTGAGCTAAACAGAATTCTCAACTGAGGAAACTCGAATGGCTGAGAAGCACCTAAAGAAATGTTCAACATCCTTAGTCATCAGGGAAATGCAAATCAAAACAACCCTGAGATTCCACCTCACATCAGTCAGAATGGCTAAGATCAAAAACTCAGGTGACAGCAGATGTTGTCGAGGATGTGGAGAAAGAGGAACACTCCTCCATTGCTGGTGGGAATGCAAATTGATACAACCTCTCTGGAAGTCAGTTTGGTGGACCCTCAGAAAATTGGACATAATACTACCTGAGGACCCAGCTATTCTACTCCTGGGCATATACTCAGAAGATGCTCCAACATGTAATAAAGACACATGTTCCACTATGTTCATAGCAGCCCTATTTATAATAGCCAGAAGCTGGAAACAACCCCGATGTCCCTCCACAGAGGAATGGATACAGAAAATGTGGTACATTTACACAATGGAATACTACTCAGCTATTAAAAACAATGACTTCATGAAATTCGTAGAAAAATGGATGGATCTTGAAAACATCATTCTGAGCCAGGTAATGCAGTCACAAAAGAATGAACATGGTATGTACTCACTGTTCAGTGGTTATTAGCCTAAAAGTTTGAAATACCCAAGAGTCACTTCGCAGGAACAGTAGTACTAAGTGTGAGGTCCCAGATGGAGGGCTTGGAGAAAGGACTGAAGGAACTGAGGGAGTGTGCAGCCCCAGGGAGGTAGCAACACTGGCAACTGGCCTGACCCCCCATATTTGTGGAGACTGATCCACCAACTAAAGAATACATATGGAGGGACCCATGGTGCTGGCCACAAATGTGGCAGAGGAGGGTCTTGTTATCTGTCAGGGGGAGGAGAGGCCCTTGGGCCTGAGGGTGTTATATCTCCCAGTATAGGACAATGTCAAGGAGGGAAGGAAGATGAGAGTGGGTGGGAGGTGGGGTGGGGAGGTGGATTGGAGAATATCCCATAGAGGCAGGGGGAGGGCGGAGGGAATGGGGAGGTTCCAAAGGGGAGATCTGGAAAGGGGGAAATATTTGAAATGTAAATAAAATATGAAAAAAAAAAAAAAAAAAGAGGTCACTGCGAGAGGAGGAGGAGGGAGGTCTGGTGGTTGGAAAAGTGGCTTAGCAGTTAAGAGCACTGACTGCTCTTACCACATGGTGGCTCACGACCATCTGTAATGGGATTCAATGCCCTCTTCTTGTGTGTCTGAAGACAGACACAAAATAAATAAATCTTTTAAAAAAAAATAATAAAAGGTCACTAGGGACTCATAGCAGAGCCATTCTGATGGAGCACACAAAAACTGGTATTACCTGACAATGACCTTAGGGCCAGCCCCCTCCTCCCTTAAATTACCACAGCTGCTCACCATGCAGCTCTCATTAAGCTGAAAGAGGCTCAAGCTAGTTTACATTTTGCACTGAGCTGGCTCTCTTCCTTAATTAAGGGTATGAAAGCCAAACACTTCTTACAATAAAAAGAGAGAGGAAGGGGTTTTACAGCTTTTGGGAGTGAAGAATAGATCTGATGATTTTTAAAAAATGAATGTAAATAGAGAATAAATGGGATGAGATTTCCTTCCACAAACAGAGCTCTGAAATAGACACAAGTAGTCAATGAGTGCCTTTCCTTTCTAATCGTAGGGAGTGTTTTTTCTCCTACAGATTACTTCTACATATGTAATAACAGCAATAAACCATCAACAACTAAATCTAGCTGACTTTTTGGGGGGAGAGGAAAATCTAAGTTCTGTGGAGGCATGAAGGATGCTCGAGTGGGAGATGAGATATTTAACTATTAAGAGGTCACATTGTTTTTTGTTGTTGTTGTTGTTTGTTTGTTTTTTACATATTCATGTTAATACCCTGTGATGGCTCATCTCAAGTGTCAACTTGGTTGTGCTAAGGGTTCCTAGGGGATTTGTAAAGCATATTTATGGGCGTGTCTGAGAAAATGTTGCTGTTGGTGAACTTGGGTCACAGTCTGTATTCCAACAAGTAATTTTGGTCATTCACCCTCTAGAGACCAGATAAATAACAGCCAAACTAATAGTAAAACAATGCAAGAAAAAGAAAGTTATTCAATGTGGTGAGATTGGGAAAAGGGCTTAAAAAATGAAACAAAACAACCAAAATACAACAACCAAAAAACCCAAAAGAAACAAAAACCAATATGGGCCCTTCAAGTTCACCTTTAAGGTCCTGAAGTAAGAGTAGAGTTTCAGTAGAGGACAAAGGAACGCACATCTAAACAGTCTTGGTCAAGATATGGTCATGCCCATTATTGACCCACCATTGTTTGGACTTTAATCTCACCATGTAAGGTAGTTGGATAAGTTGTTAGGATTGTGTGAAATCTCTTTCTGAGAGACAATCCCCCATGCCAGCTGGCACCTTTCTCTTCTCCCAGCATAAGATTCCATTTCTTTGGGAGACATTGTTTCAATAATCTGAGAGTCAGATTGAGAGATCCATGCATCATGTTAGAATGCCTTCATTTCTGCTAGGTTGCTTCCATTTCCAGGGTGGATTATCTATACAAGGGAACTCATACCTCAGTGTGGAGAGCACTACATAGGGCCAAGACTGAGACAAATAAAAGGGGAAAGAAGGGAGCAAACAGTACACTCATCTCTGTACTTCCTGACTGACACACCATGAATGACTCTGGTCACCAGTACAGTGGACTGAAGCCCTGAAACCACAATCCAAGATAAATCTGTTGTCCTTAAACTGCTGGATTCAGTTATTTTGTCGTGACAACATGAGACTGACCAACCCGTATTCCACAGTGAGTTAGGAACCTGTGTGAAGAGTTAGTGTTAGTGCTGGAAGCGCGCATTTCCCCAAACTTTCTGGATCTGATAGTATATGAAAATTACTTTAAAATATGCTAATAAGTGATTATTTCGACTTCACTCTCTAGATTATTTTTTCAAGGAATGACTACAATAATAAATATGTTAACATTTTATGTAAAGGTATATGCTTAAGCATTATTTACATTATCAAAAATAAAAAGATATGAATATTCTGCACTATGTAATAGGTTTGATAGTTGTAAAATCATGAAAATAATGATTCAGATGCCTTTTATCACAATGAGGATGCTCTGTGTACATTAATTATGAGTAAATGATATCAAAACAAATTTTGTAGAAGTGATGAATTGAAAACATTAGGTATCTGAGAGAAATCATTGCAAAATAGTTAATAGTTAATTTGGTGTAATGGGATAATGGACGATTGCATTGTTTTGGCAGTGGGAGGGTCAGTGCCTCACTCTGCCTGGCCTGGAACTTATGTAGACAAAGGTAGAAACATAATTTTAAAAACCCAAATAACTACTTCTATGTTTTCCTCTACCAGCTCTCCCCCATCCTCACCCTCAACCATAGGCATGTTTTGGTTCAACAGTTAAAAGAACTAAGTATTATTGATATGAATCAAGACTATTTAACACTGGACTCGAGAAAGAAATATTTGATTCACTGAAATTTGACCAAATGCTTTTCATGAAGAAATTCGTTCATTCGAGGAAGAATATCTCACCATTCAGACTTCTGTGCACTTTTCTGGGCAATGGGCATCACACATAGGAAGATCTGAAAGTAGCCATTATGAAAAGACACATCTCTGTACTGTGACCTGTTGCTTCTTTCTTGTTTTTGAAACAATTTTATTCTTGGACAAAATTTAGTGTCTTTGGGTAACAGATGTCAAATGCTTGCTTCTGTGGCCAGAACGACCATCTATCCCTTCAGGGATAAGAGCTGATCCAGATTCATTAAATCTGCATCATGCCTCATACCAGTGTTATAGAGTTGCAAGGTAAGACTACAAAATACTGAGCAGTGGAGGCATTTGATATGTGCCTCAATTCATAGACTCATGGATAGGATGCTGTTGAAGTTCTACTATGTACTGAGAAGCTGTTGACTGTTAATAGCCACTGGAGGAGGAAGAATCATTCTTCTTTGAGGGTGTGGCCAATAAGAAGCTTCCCATACTTTGTTGAATGGTTCTGTATCTATGCACATATGGACAACACTAATAGGACTTAGCAGTTTATCATGAACACACACACACACACATGCAGAGAGAGAGAGAGAGAGAGAGAGAGAGAGAGAGAGGGAGAAACACACACAAAATAACATAAAGTTGGAAGGAGATGTGTTTGGTGGGATAGTTGGAGATGGGGGAGGAAAATGGTGATGGGTATGATCGAATTCCATTCTACAAAACTCTCAAAGGATAAAAAGTAGAAATTGAAATTAGTTAAAATAACCAAAAAAAAAAAATTGCCACATCAAAACACACTTAATTATTATGATAATAACAAAACCACCAACAACTGAAAAATAATTCAGATAAGTTTCAAGACTTAGGCAATAGCCTGCACTGCACAAAAATATCAGAAATAGATAGCTTTTCTTCTGTTTCTCAACTTTCCCTTGCTTTTGCCCTCTTTTCTTTTCTCTCCTCATTCTTTTCTATTTATTTCTCTCTCTTTTTCCTTTCTTGTGGAGTGGAGGTAGAACCTAAGTATTATAAGCACTAGGCAAGTGCTCTACCATGAGTGGCCTTCCCGTGAGTGAATTATTAACTCCACCAGTTAGTCTCCTTTAGGAAAGTTCAGAACTATGGAAGAAACCAATGATAGAGTAATTTCATAAATCTCTGGGCTGCTCGCTATGCAATTAGATCATCTGCATAATGTATAGGTGCTTGCTGCACTTCCAGCTGTCCACTTCATCTTCTTCAAATGATTGGCTGATTATAACTTCCCTAATATGATCTTCTGCTTAGATCACTATAATCAAATACAGAAGGAACATTGAATTTATGTGCTGGTCTTTCAGCTGCTTATTAAAAATGCCCACTCCCACCTCTTTCATACCAAGAGGTAGAACCTCATATGCTTGGCCATGAGTTGAAATACAAAGGAGCTTGATTTTGTTAAAGAAAGATTCTTGGGCTTGGGCAACAGCTTGGTGTGTAAAACATTTACTGAGCAAGTGTGAGGACCTGGGTTTAGAGCACCAGAACTCATGTAAATCTACACAAGTCATTACTCAGATTTGTAATACCAGTGCTCCTTTGGCACAGGGAGAGGAGACAGGAGACTCCTGTGATGTTTTTAAACTAAATATCCTGGCATACACAAGCATACCAAGGCACTTGCATACCTATGCACAAACATAGACAATGCATATGTTTGCATAATGCACTTGTATACACATGTACAATACCATGTATGCACACATATCATACATATACATACATACATGCACACATTATACATGTACACATGTCTTATATGCACACATATGCAAGTAAACAAATAAAATAAAATAAATGAACAGTGATTGATTGCCAACCAAGAAAAGACGAATCATATCTTTTGTGGGTTGAAGCGTGTGTTATATATATGAGTATCTGCCAAGTGATGAATTGATTCTTCTCTTTTAGTTAAACATGAGATAAAAGTTTTCATAAAACTTGAGATGCTGGAGAGATGACTCAATCATTAAGAGAAAATTGCTCTTTCAGAACACCCATATATGGCTCCCAGCACCTATGTCAGGTTGCTCAAATCCTGCTGTAGCTCCAGTTCCAGGGGCTCTGAAGCCCTCTTCTGATTTCCACAGGTACCCACATTCATATGCATATACCTACGTGCACATGCACATACACATACACACTCACAATTAAAAAAAAAAACAATTTTAAAAAATCTTGAAATGGTAATTAATCATATATTAATATAATGAGAAATGGGGGCCAATGAGAGGTTTTTATATTCTCTTTATTTTCTATGAATTGTGGTGCTATGTAATACATAAATATTACCCACGAACCACTTTTATCTCTACACATGAAGTTGGGGGGCTCACCCATGGTCTGAGTAGTCAGCACACCAGGCTTATCATTTGTAGAGGATCATAGACACACTACCTATAACCTATCGCAGGCCAATACCAGCACAGCCGCTGTGAGTTTGCAAGATGGTGTTTGCCCTGCTGCTGAAGTCATCATGGCAGAAAATATGGTTCAGAAATGGCATATTTTAGAACACTCTTACTTGTTCGTGTATTATCTAATTGCCATCTGCAGGTGTGTAGATTGTATCTTTGCTATGTAGTAATTTCCTGGGAATTGAAGCATTCTGTCATTTTGAACATAGTTCAATAAGACTCAAGAAGTTCATTAAGACTCAGGAAGTAAACAGTCCACAGTTTCAGGAAGTCTCTGAAACTTATCAGAGGTACAAGGCCATTCTCTCTCTGTAAATTGGTTGTCAACTTGACACTCCCAGGAAGAGAAGAACCTAAATTGAAGGCTTTATTCCATTGGATTGGGTTTCATACATGACATGATTTGATTCTTGGTTGATAATTGATGTAAGAGAACCAAACACACAATGGGTGGTCCCATCCCTAGGCCAGTGGTTCTGCACTATCTGAGAAAAGCAGTCTGGGAGCAAGTTAGAGAGCAGCATTCCTTCATGGTTTCTGCTTTAAGCTTCTGCCTTGGCTTCTCTCAATGATGGAGTACAACTCATAAGATGAGAAGAATATTTCTTCCCTAAATTACTTTTGGCCAGTACTTTATTGCATCAATAGAGAAGCAAACTAGAACATTCACCAAAGTAAGGACTGCTGAGAATAGAGGAGTCTCAGATCTGTCAAATTGCCTGCAAGTTGTTGAGCAAGGTCCATGGTTGTAGATTTTGTGAGTCATTACCATGTTGGGATGGACTCTGATGGTACATCTGACTTTAAGTCATTCCTGCTCCTATAAGTAACTCCCTACCCTTAATCTTGTAAGAAACCCCAAAAAACTCACTGGTTCACCAAATTGACATCTTTACTCTGCCCTGGCTAGTTTTATGTCAATTCGATATAAGCTAGATTCATCTAAAAGGAGTGAACCTCAGTTGAGAAAATATCTCTATAAGATCCAGGTCTCAGGCATTTTCTTAGTAATTGATGGGGGGCAGCCCAGCCCACGGCAGATGGTGCTTCCCTGAGCTCGTGGTCCTACAGGTTATAAGAAAGCAGGTTGAGCCAGCCATGAGAAGAAGACAGGAAGCAGGAAGGATGCTCTCTGTATCAGCTCCTGCCTCCAGGTTCCTTTCTTGTTTGAGTTCCTATTCTGACTTCTTTTAATGATGGACTACAATGAAAAAATTTAAGGCAAATAAACCCTTTCCTCCTATGGTGGATATACTTGGCCCAATGGAAGTGGCACTATTTGATGTGTGGCCTTAATAGTGGAGGTGTGGCTTTGTTAGAAGAAGTGTGTGTTCCTGTGTGGATGATAGACTCCTGGCTGTCTCAGAAGACAGTCCCTCCTGGCTGCCTTCAATACAAACTGTAGAACTCTCAGCTCCTCCAGCACCATGTTTGCCTGCACGCTGCCATACGTCCTGCCATGATGATAATGGACTGAACCTCTGACATTGTTAAGACAGCCTAGTTAAATGTTTTCTTTTATAAGAGCTGCCATGGTCATGGTGTCTCTTCACATCAATGGAACCCTAAGTTACCTCCCCAACTTGCTTTTGGTCATGGTGTTTCATTCTCTGTCACTGGTTTCCTATCTGGGGTGAGTAGATGTTTGTTTATGTCTCCTCAGGAATAGTGCCACACAGCATGTATGGAAACACATTATCTAAGAAAAAGTTGGTGAGGGAGTGAGGTGGGAGCTAATCTTCAGCCATGTTCAACCATCGACTGCAGAAAAACATCACTCTGGTTAATGCACACAGAGGCGCTGCTACTCAAGGCTAAGCTATGGACTGCATTTTCTTAAAGGTGTACACAAATTTCTGGGTTTTATCCCCAGAACCATATAAACAAACAAACAACAAGGCAGAAGAGTTATCTATACCCAACTCTTTAGTTGATCATTAGTGACTCTGCCTCTAATTTTAGCATTTAGGAGTTTGAGGCAGGAGGATGATGAGTTTGAGGCCAGCCTAGGTACATAGCAAGATTTTGTCTCAAAAAAGGGCTAAGGATGTGACTCAGCTGGTACAGAGCTTGCTTGGTATAAAGGAAACACTGGGCTCCTCTCTAGCACCATGTGTCTCAGACACGGTAGTGGACCCTGTTCATCCCAGCACCAGGAGGCAAAGGCAGAAGTATCAGGAGGTCAAGGTCACACTGGCTGCAATAGTTAATTCCAGAATGTGAAATTCTGTTTCAAAAAAACACAACACAATACAACACAACACAAAGTCACAACACAACACAAAACAACCTGGGGCTTGTACTTAGCACCAACTAACAAAAAAAAAAATCAAAGTAAGTTAGAGATATTAAGTATAAAAACTTTTAAAATATCAAAGTCTTAGAGGATGGAACCATGACCTGGGATTAGTTGAAGAGGTGGAAGAAAGGTGTCTTACTCAGGGTCTCCATTGCTGTGAAGAGACACCATGACTAAGGCAACTCTTATAAAGGACAACATTTAATTGGGACTGGCTTACAGTTTCAGAGGTTCAGTTCATTATCATCATGGTGGGAAGCATGGCAGCATCCAGGCAGACATGGTGCTGGAGAAGGAGCTGAGAATTCTACATCTTGATCTGAGGGCACACAGGAAGAGTGTCACTCTCTTCTGCCCTGGGTGGATCTTAAGCATAGAACCTCAAAGCCTAACCCTACAGTGACACACTTCCTCCAACAAAGCCACACCACCTAATAGTGTCACTTCCTGTGGGCTAAGTATTCAAACACATGACTCATGGGGGCCATACCTATTCAAGTCAGTATGAAAAGGAAAAAATAAAATAGATACTGTACATGTATACAACACAGACAGTACTGTGTGCACATGTACAGTAGCCAGTGAGACAGCTCAGGAGGTAAAAGCACTTGCCATACAAACTTGACAAGATAAGTTTAGTCCCTGAAACCCACTAAAGGTGAGAAGGGAGAAACAATGCCACAATGTTTCCTTGTGACATATTCTGAGCCACTTCCTCCAATCCCAGTATCAGGAGTGTGTGTGTGTGTGTGTGTGTGTGTGTGTGTGTGTGTATGTGCGCACATGCACACACACAGGAACATGTGTATGTATACCCTTCACTGCCAGCATTTCTCTATGTCATCCTGATAGAGAATTGTTCAGATAGGGGCCTGGGTCCTAGCAGCTTTCAATAGGCTTATTAAACAGACATGTAATAGTGAAAGCAGAGAAAGAAGATTTAGTCAATGTGGCCACACTAGGAAGAGAAATAAAGAGGTCCATGATTTCCACCTCTCAAAGCTCATCATCAGGGTTCTATAAGATGCTCAAGTTTAAATGGAGGACAAGAGGTGTACAGTGATAAGTGGTGTGGCTTGTCACTGACACTTCATTCTCTCAGCTCCAGACTCTCCTGTAGTGATTGACAAGTTGTCAGAAAGGCATGAAATCTCTTCCTGGTGAAAAGCTTCTCCTCTGGTCAGCACCAAGCAGAAGCCTCTTCTTTCTCATGAGTCTCATCTATCTGAGGCAATTCCTATCTCTTGGGGTGCATTGTTGAAATAGACTGATAAGCAAGAGAGCACACAAGTATCTTTTGTTGGAATAGCTTCGAGGGTGGGGGGCATGGCTAGGGCTAGAAGAGCTTGCTGAACAAGCTTACCTCTGAGTTAGCTTCCCAGGACCCGTGATAGAGGAAGAACCAAAGCCTCTTCACGACAGCTCCAAGTCATCCTCGAACCTTCACTTGGCCACTGTGGCATGCATGTACCTGCGCGCGCGCACACACACACACACACACACCATACACACTTCACACACCCACCCACATACCACACACACATGCGCACACACATACCCAACCACACACAAACATCACATAGCACACATATACACACACACCATACACACTTCACACTCACACACTTCATACACCACCACAAACATCACACACCACACAGATGCACACATCACACATACATCACACATACGTTATACACAACACACACAACATGCACAAATAGTAGTAGTAGTAGTAGTAGTAGTAGTAGTAGTAGTAGTAGTAGTAGTAGTAGAAATTTTGACTAACTTCACTTTTGCCAGGCTGGTATGCTACTCACTAATGTTGTTTTTTTTTCTTTTTTTCTTTCATATTTTATTTACATTTCAAATGTTTCCCCCTTTTCAGATCTCCCCTTTGGAACCTCCCCATTCCCTCCACCCTCTCCCTGCCACTATGGGGATATTATCTAACCCACCCTCCCACCCACCCACCCACTCTCATCTTCCTTCCCTCCTTGGCATTCTCCTATACTGGGGGATATAACACCCTCAGGCCCAAGGGCCTCTCCTCCCCCTGACAGATAACAAGACCCTCCTCTGCCACATTTGTGGCCAGCACCATGGGTCCCTCCATGTGTATTCTTTAGTTGGTGGATCAGTCTCCAGAAGTATCGGGGGGGGGGGGTCAGGCCAGTTGCCAGTGTTGCTACCTCCCTGGGGCTGCACACTCCCTCAGTTCCTTCAGTCCTTTCTCCAAGCCCTCTATCTGGGACCTCACACTTAGTACTACTGTTCCTGCGAAGTGACTCTTGGGTATTTCAAACTTTTAGGCTAATAACCACTGAACAGTGAGTACATACCATGTTCATTCTTTTGTGACTGCATTACCTGGCTCAGAATGATGTTTTCAAGATCCATCCATTTTTCTACGAATTTCATGAAGTCATTGTTTTTAATAGCTGAGTAGTATTCCATTGTGTAAATGTACCACATTTTCTGTATCCATTCCTCTGTGGAGGGACATCGGGGTTGTTTCCAGCTTCTGGCTATTATAAATACAGCTGCTATGAACACAGTGGAGCATGTGTCTTTATTACATGTTGGAGCATCTTCTGGGTATAGGCCCAGGAGTAGAATAGCTGGGTCCTCAGGTAGTATTATGTTCATTTTTCTGAGGGTCCGCCAAACTAATTCCCAGAGAGGTTGTATCAATTTGCAATCCCACCAGCAATGGAGGAGTGTTCCTCTTTCTCCACATCCTTGCCAACATCTGCTGTCACCTGAGTTTTTGATCTTAGTCATTCTGACTGGTGTGAGGTGAAATCTCAGGGTTGTTTTGATTTGCATTTCCCTGATGACTAAGGATGTTGAACATTTCTTTAGGTGCTTCTCAGCCATTCGAGTTTCCTCAGTTGAGAATTCTCTGTTTAGCTCTGTTTCCCCATTTTTTGATAGGGTTATTTGGATCTCTGGAGGCTAGCTTCTTAAATTCTTTGTATACCTTGGATATTAGCCCTCTATTGGATGTAGGATTGGTAAGGATCTTCTCCCAATCTGTAGGTTGCCGTTTTGCCCTCTTTACAGTGATCCCAATTGTGTGATTTTACCAAACGAAGACTTAGGACCCAGATGCTAGGATGATGGCCTCCTAGCTCAGAGAGGCAGAGAAAGCACCCAGCTGACATTCCCTCCTCAACCAGCATTCCAGAAGGAAAAAATCCAGCTCTCCTGCTCCACGCTGTCTTTAAAAACCCTTCCAACTGAATGTTCCTCCTATCTACTTCCCGTGGGCTCTATCTGCCCTCTTGACATCCTCTTACTCTATGTGGGTTTTTCCTGTGTTCACTCCCTGTCAACTGGTTGCTTGTGCCACCCTTTGACCTATGGTTGACTTTATTCAATCTTGTTTATAATAAATAGAAAGCTCTCAGATAAAAGGTGGGTGCTAGGGCTGAGCCACACCACAACTAAAACGTTCTTCCAGCACACAATGTCACGGTGTGACTAAATATCCTGTAACACTCTTGGATTAAAGATGTGTGCTAGGGCTGAGCCATACCACAACTAAAGACAATATTTTCCAGACAGGGGTTCACAGTGTGTTCAGATATCCTGCAACACACTACCTAGCCTACACTTGCTTCAGACATTCCATCCTTCCAGTTTAGTCTCCTGAGTGATGGTACGTCTTGGCTTTGGACCCTGTAGTTGTCTCATAGAGGGGAGTGGCCAACTGTCTTAGTCAGGGTTTCTATTCCTGCACAAAACATCATGACCAAGAAGCAAGTTGGAGAGGAAAGTGTTTATTCAGCTTACTCTTTCACGTTGCTGTTCATCATGAAAGGAAGTCAGGACGGGAACTCAATCAGGTCAGGAAGCAGGAGCTGATGCAGAGGCCATGGAGGGATGTTACTTACTGGCTTGTTTCCCCTGGCTTGCTCAGCATGCTTTCTTATAGAACCCAAGACTACCAGCCCAGGGAGGGTACCACCCACAAGGGGCCCTCCCCCTTTGATCACTAATTGAGAAAATGCCATACAGCTGGATCTCATGGAGGCATTTTCTCAACTGAAACTCCTTTCTCCGTGATAACTCCAGCTTGTGTCAAGTTGACACACTAAACCAGCCAGTACACCAAGCATACCAGCTCTGGAGTCATGCTCTTCCAGTCCTATATATTCTTGGTTCTTCTCAGAGACCAGTGTCACCCTCTATGATTTCTTGCACCTGGAAATAAAGAATAAGATCGGGGACAAAGAGGGGTAGCAACAGAAGCAGTTTATTGAGAAAGAGGCACTCCTGAGAGGGGAAGTGGACTGAGAGGGGCAGTTTAGGGACTGAAATGGCTGCCAGTTGGGACCCTGGGGACCTTTCATGGGCCATTGCCACCCACTTTCTATAGATTTGGAGATAGGATGCATTTCTCACACATGCTCTGTTTTACCACATGTAGCTGCTGGTGTTGGGGTTTGGTTCTTCCTCTGTGATTAGTTTCTTTTGAGAGTGAAAGTTCTAACTAAGAACGCACCTTACACTCAGCCTTTCCAAAAGTCTGATTATTGATTAAGCTTTAGTGATTATGGAGGAGTTGGAATGTTGTAAGTTCAGAGCCAAATTCTCTTGGGCCACCTTTAATAACCATTTTAGCATTGCCCTCCTTGTGTGTGTTCTTTGGGACATTTAGGTAGATCCTTAGGAATGTATAAACTAAAAGGCTAGGAATATGGTCACAGTATCTGAGGCTTTCTCTAGGTCTCCAGAATCCCCCTACCTGATGTTTCTACTAAGGAATTTATAAAGTGTCTTTATTTTTCATTAATTTGTTTGCCTCTGAGAACTGTTACCATGTTGGAATAAGTGATTCTGTGTCACCTGGATTTGTGTCCCTGGGTCATGGTCACCCCTATTTGGCTCCATAGTAAACTATTTCTTACCTCTTTGAGATGAGTTGTTTTGTGTTGAGATTTTCTTATCTTAATCTTTCTGTGTGTGTGTGTGTGTGTCTGTGTGTGTGTGTGTAAGGGCACATGTATGAATGCAGGTGTGTGCACACACAGTGCATGTGTGGAGGTCGGGAAATAACCTCAGAATATGGGTCCCCAGGTATCTTATACCTTTTTGTTGACTGGCCTGAAGTGTGAGTATGTAGACCTGGCTAGCTGACATCTTGAGCGTCAAGGGATCTTTTTGTCCCCACTTCCAATATTACCATTCCTGGGATTCCAGGCACATGCCACTGTAGCTGGCTTTTTATGTAGATTCTGAGTATCTGAATGCAGGATCAAGATTGCAAGGCACAGCCTTTACAGCCCCCATGTATTACCCGGGATGTCTCCAGAACTTTCTCTTCTACCTTACCTGCAACACCTACCCCCAGGATGGAGCTAGAAGGAGCGGATTGCAGGGTCAGACACAGAAGTGAACGTAGTCATTTTTATGAGAGAGGACCTAGACCCAGTGAGCATGTCACAAGGTCATTGTGGATAGTCACTATAATGTGGCACTCAGGGTGCGGAGAGACAAGGTGAGGAAGCAGTTTGGTCCTGCCTGACCTCAGGACTCCTGGCAGAGGCGCAGCAGACAGTGCCTATACATTCCACAGTAACGGCAACCCTGTCCTTATCACAAGAAAGAGAGCTTTGCACAGAAGGGGCCAAGCAAGCATAGTCTGAATCCTGCTCCACCCCCTCCTCACCCCGGCTGGAGAGTTCTTCCCTTTGCTCTGCTCAACACACCAGCAGCTGGGGACCTTTTGTGATGCAATTCATTAGTTCGAGGTGTCTTGAAGCTGTAACATAAGTCTCTAAAGGGAGCAAGCCTCATCTCAGCTTTATTAAAACGAAATCTCCCCTTGGCATTTCTCTCAGGCACATCTCCAGGTATGCACCAGAGGGACGAAGCAAAAGGGAAGAGGAGGGCTGCAGCTGAAATGCCAGCCATCCAATTAAAGCAATGTTTAACCTTTGTAAATAAAGACCCTGCTTAGCCTGCATCTCACACGGGGAGAGGAAGATGAACTGGTTTGGTAAGAAGCCCCTTACTGAGAGGAGAAGGTGTTTATAACCTTCCTCCTGGCAGAGGCAGCTCAGCCTGCTGTTAAAAATTACACTGTCTAGAAAGCCAGCTGGCAACTCTTGGGGAAAAGTGTGTGATGCCCCAAGCTGCTGCCCCAGGTGTCCTCCTCGGTGAAAGGGACTGTTTACCTAAGCGCTTGGTTCCAGAGAGGACTCTGTGGTTCCCCCCAGCTGCTTGATTTCCATTAAGAACGTGAAGAATGGGCTGGGGAGAGAGCCCATGCTGTCAAGTGCTTGCCCTGTGAGCAGGAGGACCTGAGTTTGATCTCCAGAACCCATGTCAAGAAGCCAGGCATGGTGGCACATGCTAGTAGTGTCAAAACTGGGGATGTGGAGACAGGCAATCTGTGGGACTTGCTAGCCATCCAGTCTAGCAAGTTCTGATCAGTGAGTCAGAAGCCAATGAGAGAGCCTGTCTCTAAAGCAAGGCAGACAGAATCTGAGGTGGCCTCTATATGCATGAACACATTTGTGTCCACCATACGCATGATTCAAGCATCTCTCTCTCTCTCTCTCTCTCTCTCTCTCTCTCTCTCACACACACACACACACACACACACACACGCACACTTAATAATAAAATAAATATATGTATTATTCATGTATAAGTATATAGGTATATAACACAGTATATACTATATATAATATATGAATAGTAATGATGTCATGTGGAGACCAAAGATAAACCACACATGTCATTTCTCAGGTTCTGTCCTCTTTATTTTTAGAGACAGTCTCTCACTGGCTTTAGACTCACTGATTAATATAGTGATGTGACCATTATAGACGTTATATATAATAGTATATATTATTTATTTGCGTGTCTATGTAGGGGATGGCTATGTGCATGTGAATGTAGTGCCCATGGAGTCCAGAAGAGGGTGTGGGATCCCCTGGAGCTGAGATCACAGGCAGTTGTGAGTTGCCCACTCTGTGTGCTGGCAGCCAGTCCTCTGCAAGGATAACAAGTGCTCTTGACTGCTGAGTTACCTCCTCAGCCCCACTTACTGCTTCTCTTATTACTGTGTAGGGAACATAGAAGCCCCTCATCTGCCCTTTATCACCTGGCCCTCTATTTAAACCTTCATCTCACTTCAGAACCTGTGGTGGCTTCTCTGCATCTCCCTGTCCCTCTTTTCAATGCAGTCATATTAGATAAAAATCCCTCTTTATCATTATTTTTTACTATTGATATGGCTATTTTATGCACATCTAAATATTCCTAGTCAGATGTGGCCCTTCTCACCATTGGCCAATGGATCCCAGGACTTCAGTCTCATCCTGTAAGGTGATCTGACAAGCTGTAAATCTCCCACTGGAAGCTTTTCATTCTCTAAGTGTGAGAGTCCTAGGAATATCAGTGTGTATACTGATATTAGAATCAGGAACTGAGTTTGAATCCTGGGCAAAAGCAGCAAACCTTTGTGACTGCTGAGCCTTCTCTCTAACCCCTGAATTAAGGTAGCTTTATACTATTATCTACGAACTACTCCTTCTCCTCAGTTCTGGGGACAGAACATTGCACATGCTAGTGTGCACTGAAGTTTCCAGAAGAATAAAAGGAAGCTAGAAGTGCATTAAATTGGCTGATTGGCTGGTTAAGACAGCTGTGATGGTGGAGGCCACAATGCTGCAGAACTATAGCCAGATTATCTTGGCCTGTCTCAGCCCCCTAAATAACCGTGCATTACCTACTTCTGTGTCTGACCTAACATTTTTGGGACTGTTGGTAAATCCCTTTGGAATTCATAAATGCACTGCTAGCTTCTGCCAACCCAAACACTAATGGTTATTAGATAGTGTCCAGTGCCTACAGCAGAGGATTCCCTGCTTTTCTGTAACCCATCTACCTGATGCCTCCACCAATGCCTTGGTTTATAATGTTGTTTTGTCTTTATGGAAACATTATAAACCTGTTACCACATGGAAAGATGGTATTTGAACTGATCTGAATCTGTTACCATGGTCACTCACAGTTGGCCCCAGATGAAACTACCCTTTATTTCCTTTGACCTAAGAGCTGTGCTGGGCTGACAAGCCCTCTACCACTGAGTTCTACTGCTGGGCTATCTGACTATTGTCACTATGATCATTACTGTTCATTTCCAGACAGAACCATACTAAGTTGCCCAGCCTGAACTTAAACTTGAAATCCTCCTGCCTGAGCCTCCTGAGTAGCTGGGATCCCAGGTCTGGATCAACAGGCTTAGTTTACCAACTTATTATTGGTTTTGGACAATAATACCCAAAGCTAGCACAGTTGTAGAGAAATAAGGAGTGCTTTGTTCTTATAAATAAACAGAAGGTCTTTGGACAGTATTTTGGCAGTATTTCCTGAGGATCTATAAAATGGCTATGCTATTTGAGGATTCCAGGAACTCGTGTAAAAGAAAAATCAAAGATGCAGATGAAAGTTTATATAAGATTATTGAAGGCTAGATGTTGCTCAACGAGGAGCACATGATCATGGACTTATTTTTAAAAAGGAAAAGAGTGAAAGGCAGTAGCCTGAAGATGTTGTTTATAGTGTAAGGTACTTGCTAGCACTGAAATCACAAACAAATGAACAAACAAACAAACAAGTCACTGAGTATATATTCTCCTGAAAAAGAAGTCTTGCCAGGCTGTGGTGGCGCACGCCTTTAATCCCAGCACTGGGGAGGCAGAGACAGGCCAATTTCTGAGTTCGACGCCAGCCTGGTCTACACAGTGAGTTCCAGGACAGCCAGGGCTACAAGGAGAAACCCTGTCTGGAAAAAACAAACAAACAAACAAACAAACAAAAGAAAGAAAGAAAAAGAAGTCTTAAGGTCCAACAGTAGAGAAATAAAGAGAAATAAGTAATTAAGAGTAATTAAGTTAAGATGCCTACTGAACAGTTCATGTGTTCACTTTGACCAATCCTCATAATAACCTGCCTTGTAAGGATACTCAATTATAAATTGAAGATATCATCACTCACATCAAGCCAAGACTGGAGAGACTGCTCAGCTGTTAAGTATATGTGTTAAGTATACGTGCTTGTTAAGTGTACGTGTTAAGTGTACGTGTTAAGTGTGCATGTTAAGTGTACGTGTTAAGTGTACGTGTTAAGTATACGTGTTGCTCTTGTAGAAGACCCAAGTTCAGGTCCCAGCGCCCTCATGAGAAAGTTGAAACATGCCTGAAAGTTCATCTCTAGGGGATCTGATGGCTTCTTCTGGCCTCTCAGGGCACTTCAGTAACATTCACATACCCCTTTCCTCATACACGTACATGTAATTAATAGTTTTTAAGTATCTTAAAAGGTATGTACATTTTTATATATAGGTAGAAGAAGTGCACCCTCACTCCAGAGATGAAACCGGTCTGAGAACTGTCAGCCAATTGTTTGTACCTCATGTGGCACTAAGGGTGTGGGTCCTTAGCCTTTAGTGAGATCCCCTTGGTCCCCTGAAATGGCTTTATCCTGTGGTCTTGAAAGAGAACATAGGGGAGAGAGAATTTAACCTATCTCTTTGATGGTTTGTGTGATGAAACCCCCAAGCTTTGAATCCACTGGGGCTGAATCCGTAGGGATCAAAGATAGATGTTAGTTATGGTTCTCTTTGGCTACCTTCTCTAAGAACCTATAGGCACTGGGTGTCTTTCAGAGTAGCAGTGTGTGGAATCTATAGGAATGCGCAAATACACATGCACTGCTCACACATACCACACACACATACATACATCTCACACACACACACCCCTCACATACACCACACAATACACCTCATATGCACACTATACACACACTCACACAGACATACATGCATCACATACATACACACATTTCACATGAACACTACACATACATTTCACAAACAAGTATACCACAACACACCTAACATACAACACATATACACTCCACACACACATATACAAAAGAAAGAAAAGAAAAGCAAGGAGGCCAACCTTCTGCATTGTATGTTTGTAAAACCCTTCCATTCATTCTTTCCCAAGGCTGGGAAACAGATGGAATAAACACTCTACATTGTTGTACAGAGATTGCCTGTGAAGTTCGTTAAAACCCAACAAATTCTAATGGAAGCTTTTTAAGACTCAGGAAATCCTAAAGAGAGGCTGCTACATTTCAGGAAGTAAACAACTCAAGAATCTTAGGAACTCCCTGAAACTGACTACATGGACAAGGCCTCTTTCTAGAATGTCATATGAGCAAGAACTAAGAGACAGATATCAGCTGAGCTGCTTGAAGCAGATAATGAACTATACCGAGTCACCTAGAAGAAACACTCTGACCTGTTGAGCTGCCTGCAAGTCGTGTAGTGAGATCCAGGGTTCTAGCTTTTGTGAGTCACCTCCTATCCTGGGGTGGACTTTTGATCCTGTATCTACTTGAGTCATTCTTTCTCCTGTAAGTAACCTCAATAAACGGATTGTTTCACCAAGTTGTACTTAGGTGGTGTCCTTATTTTGGCCTGTTTCTATATGAGGTTAGTAGATGTTTGTTAATGTCTCCTCAGTGGTAGTGGTACAGAACACATCTCCAGCAACATTAAGCAATAGATGTGGCTGTCCAATGAGAGGTGAGCCCTAGAGCCTGGATTTGGACCTACCTGGATACACAAGCAACAGGGGTAGGGGTGGGGATAGGGGTCGGTTAGTAGTAGTCAGAAACACCGGAAAATGTCTAAGCTGTGACCACCCCCTGCATTTAATTACATGCTAGGGATTGTGACATGCAAGCCTCTCCCCAACCCTCCCTGCAGCATTACCCCAGGCCTCCAGTGGGACTGTCAGCAGTCTCTGACTTGTGTAACAGACCTGTCAGAAGTCGACTCCTACCGGAAGGATGCACAGTCAGTCGGAGCATTTCTGACAGCGGTGGGTTCTTCCTGAACTTTGGATGTCTTTGAGCAGAGAAGATGCAATCCCCAAACAACAGACACTCGTCTGTCCTCCAGGCACTGAATAAATCAGGAGAGATCCCCAACTCCATAATTCTAACAGAGCCATCTCTGATGACTGCTACAATCCTGTCTCTCCTGGGTTAGAGATCAGCTGTAATTGATGAGGAAACTGACAGCTCTTTGTCTTCCTCAACTCCATGTGTCCTTTGGCAGCTGGCTTGGTCCTTATTGCCAGTGACTCTGTCTCTGTGTCGCCCATCCTCATTCTTTCTTTCTGGCTACTCATCAAACAGATGTATGTCCCTCTTGCCCTAAAGACGAGATCTATAAGACACAGCATGGTTTTAACACAATTCAGCTTTTTGAGAAATGTATGTCTGAGAGCTGCAAAATAATGAGTTTATTATGAACGGTTTGCAAAAATGAACTCGCATCTCATTTATGAGCCATTAGAGTCCATGTTCTACCAGCCTGATTGCTATTAATGCCACCAGCATATAATTTAGAGAGCGTTATTAAAACGTGCAACAATTGAGCAAGGATTGCTCCTGTCCCCCACAGTGGGGGTCAGGATTGGGCATTGATATTGATGATTCTTCCCATGAATATATCTCCAGTGTTTGCAGAGCTGTACTGCCTGCTCTTCACTGGGGGATCGTAGGCAAGTACCACTGAGCTATATCCACAGCCCTTACTTTTCTGGAACAATATCTTGCTAGCAAGTCTGTCCTAGCTTTGAGCTCATGACTTTCTTTCCTCAGATCGCCCACCGCTGGTAGTACAGACAGGCATGTGCCAGTACACTCGACTTATGTAAATAATTTCTGAGCACCTACTTTCTACACTGACATTGATAGTACAAAATAGTAGAGTTGGGGCCTGAAATATGGCTCAGTGAGTAAAGGTGATTGATTCCAAGCCTGATGACATGAGTCCAATTCCTGGAAACCCATAGTGGAAGGAGAGAATCAACTCCTGTGAATTGTCATGTAACCTCAACGCATGTGTTGTCACACACACACACACACACACACACACACACACACACAAATGTAAAGAAAAAAATGGTTTACTTCCATTTGTTTTACTTCACTTCCCACCAAATCCCAAGTACAAATTCAACTTAGGAAATAGGTCACAGTGGATAGGTTGGGTGGTGTGTGTCTGTGTTGTGAAGATGATCCTCGAGCAAGGCAGTGATGTATCAGGATCCCCCTCAAGACAGTGATGTATGTGATTCAGAGGCTGAGGGGGTCAAGCTCAGGTGCACAGGCCCACGCCCCCCTATTCTGTGTCATCCTGGAAGAATCTCCTATTATTTTCGTGTCCTAGTCTCCCCAGCCACCAAATGGAGAAATAACTGACATGTTCTCAGCTCGTGGTTCCTGAACTGTAATATTGTTGAAGAGCTTAAGACAAGGGTAATCTCCCAGATTCACTAAAGACCCACTGAATCGGATAATTATACACCAGGGCTCAAACACCACACGAACCAGCTCTGGAGAGATCCCTATGCCAGCTTTGGTCTGAAGAGCCTGGTTTCACAGAGCTCTTAGGATGCTTTAAGCAAGGATAATGGGGAAGGGCCCTTGAACCCTCCACTCCTCCTTCTCTTCTTGTCTTCCTCCTGCTTTTCCTTCTCTTTCCTCCTCCTCGATTCTTCCTCTTTCTTTTGATTTCTTCCACCACATCCATTTTCTCCATCTTCTCTCCTTTCCTGGTCTTTCTCTATCCCCCACTCCTTTTTCTCTTCTCCTTATGTGTTTCCTGCTTACTGTCTCCTCCTCCTTCCTTCCTGTTTTCTTTGTGTATGTGTTAGATACCAGCTCTTATGATGTAGCACTTTGCTCACCATCCTCCTGCCTCAGCTTCTGAGTGCTGGAATTCCAGACAGGTACCACCATATCTCCTTTGCTATAAGCCTTCTTGACACTATATGTACTAGGAGACAAGTTTGTGTGTCCTGGAGGTGTATGAATCACGTCCCCTAATCTGGATAAGGCTATGAATGGTATCACCAAAATCTGGCATCTCCTCTTTCAGAAAATAGAGTGTGAGATCTTTTCATGTCTAGTCAGATGGCGAGGCTGCAGGACTAAGCTATAAAGAGCAGCTGGAGAAACCAGAATAGCCCCTTCCTGCCTGCAAACGCCCCTTTTCAAGCACATTCTCCTTTCATTTAGTCAGCATAATAAATATAATTGGAAGTGTACAGAGCCCCTCCGTGCATCGATTACTCTTCCAGTATTGGAGCGTTAATTTGTAACATCGATTAAATTTGGCTTCAGACTGGGAGTAGCGGGGGAGAGACAATCTCACCTTCAAGACTTTCCACATTGCTTAGGGAAATCGCTCGTAATACACATTAGGATGGATTTGAATGTGTCAGTATTAATGCTGAGCATTTCCCTGTTGTCACATGTTGTTAAAAGAACAATCACTTCACGTCTGAGTAGCAATCTTACTTGGAGGCTGGAGTTAATGTAGCATATTCTGAACAGTGCAGAGACAAGGCCTGGACGTCTCGTGAACACAGGCAATTGCCCATTACAGAGCTGGTTAATGCCTTCCCTCCACCTCATCTGTTTTACTTCGTCTGAGATGATTATTGTTTTGTTTGGAATAGGCGTTGGCCCTGCTGAACTCTGAGTGACGGAGCGCAGGCTGGTGGTTCAGAGGGTAAAAGAGGGTTGATCTGTGGGCTCTTGCTGATTCTTTACACCGCCTCCTGCTTTCTGAGGGATAAATCTCCTCTTTAGATAAATCCAGATTGCTTTTCAGACAGATTGACTCTTGGCCTCCCCTGCCGAACAGTACTTGGGCATAACCCAGGCAGCCTCCCTATGGCTAGGAAGAAATCATTTCGATTGTCTGAGGTTAATTTGCTAAATGAAACATTGGGTTTTCTCTCACATCAGCAAGAGAAATTGGATGAGGGTAGCAAAGGCAAGAATTCAGAAAACATCTCTCCCTGTGGGGCTTCACCCCAGAATGAACCTCTGTTGGACAGCTAATCCAAGGCTAAATGAATTAATAGGAATTGCTTCTTCATTTCTGTGATGTCTTCTAGATTTGGAGTGATTGTGAAATAGACAGAATGAATGAAATTTACCTTTTACAACAAGTGGGTAAAATGAGGCCCCAACATTTATTGTACTCTCAGTAAAGGTCTGGGGGTGTGGCTCAGCAGTAGAGAACTTTCTCGAACCCACCAGTGAGGTACTGGGGATGTGTAGGTCTCTTACCTATATAGTGATAGGACAGGGGTAAGGCTTTGATAGAGCTCTTAGCTAGAATCCCCCAGTGGGATTATGATAGAATACTTGCCTGGAACTCCTCACTGAAGGGCCATGTGTACGGCTCAGTGGTAGAGCCCTTACCTCACATATACAAAGCACTTGATTACACCCATTGCGCTACAGAACAAGAGTGGGCCCAGATATGAAGCTCCTGGGCTTGAGCAGGCTACCATGGGCATTCTGACCAAGTGGGAGCTTTCAGACATGAAATACCAAGAGGTTAAATACAAACACCTTATCAAGAAGTCCCTGGGATTAAAGATTTCATGGAGAAGGAGGCTGAAGGGACCAGGTAAACCCAGAAAAAGGGGATAGACGACTGATCTCATGAACCCAGGAAAACAGGGATGCACCGGGGCTTCTGATACCCATAAGAGCCAAATGAAAACCATTAGAAGGCAAAGGAACAAGCCAACACAAAAGCCCTTTGAGATTTTCTGTTCTGCCAACAGTCCAAGAGACTTTGCTTATTTAGTTTCTTCTCTTGGGGGAGGAAATGATTCTCAATTACGGTTTCTATTGCTGCAATGAAACTCCATACCAAAAAGCAAGTTGAGGAGGAAGAGTTTATTTAGCTTACACTTCCAGATCATAGTCCATCATTGGAGGAGGTCAGGACCAGCATTCAAGCAAGGTTGGAACCTGGAGGCAGGAGCTAATGTAGAGGCTGTGAGGAGTGTTGCTTATTGGTTTGCTTCCCCTGCTTGTTCAGCCTGCTTTCTTATAGAACCCAAGACCACCAGTCCAGGGATGGCACCACCCACAAGGGGCTGGCCCTTCCCTCTTTGATCACTAATTAAGAAAATGCCTTATATCTGGGTCTCATGGGGGCATTTTTTTTTTCCCAATGAAGGCTTGTAATGGGTTGGCCTAGACTGCTTATTATTATCCTAATGCTAAGTGCTGGCCTCCAAGATTTGGAGCCAGCAAGTATCCTTTTGGAGCTGGCCCCCAGATTAATTCTGATTGGTGAATAAAGATGCCAGCAGCCAAGAGTTGGGGAGAAGAGAGATAGGTAGAGCTTAGGTTTCCCTTGGTAGAGACCATGAGGAAGGAGCAGGAGGAACAAAGCCACCATGGAAGAAGAAGAATATGCAGGAGGAAGAAGGAGAGCTGCCATGTAAAGGAGCCAAGAGAATGTGGCCCAGAGGGCTGCTCAATTGGGTCAAGAGCAGCCAAGATGGAACATAGAAATTAGTAAACAGTAGCTTGGAGTTATTGATAGGAAAATGGATTCCAACAGCATGGAGGTTAGGCAGTTGCCCAGCTATTGAGCTGTGTAAGGCATATTAAAATATAAAGGCTGTATATGTCTTTCATTCCGGGACATAAATGGTCAAAGGCTGGAAGGAACCCTGCTCTGGGATTTAAATATTTCTAAGAACAGGGTCTCCTTCCTGTCCGAGAGGACTTTCCTAAAACAGTAGGTGTAGGATTTTTGCATTTCATTGCACCTTCCTAAGATTCATGAAGAGACAAAGAGAACAAAAGCAGGCTTCCTGTGGTGGTTTGAAAATGCTTGGCCCAGGGAGTGGCACTTTTAGGAGGTGTGGTCTTGTTGAAATGTGGCCTCCTTGTAGGAAGTGTGTCACTGTGAGGCTGGGCTTTGAAACCTTCCTCCTAACATCCTGGAAGTCAGTTTCCTAGCTGCCTTCAGAACAAGAGGTAGAACTCTCAGCTCCTCCAGCACCATGCTTGCCTGGATGCTGCCATGATAATGGAGTGAACCTCTAGACCTGTAAGCAAGCACCAATTAAATGTTGTCCTTTATAAGAGTTGCCTTGGTCATGGTGTCTGTTCACAGCAATGAGAGCCTAACTAAGACATTCCCTGAGATGGTGACTTCTTGTTCCAGGAAGATATTGCAAGGAGGAAGACACAGGGGTGGGTATCTAAACAGGACCAACAGGGGAAAGAAGAGGGTATGGGGACCCTATGAAAATACTCAATCAGAGCATACTCTCAGCTTTAGGGCCTTCCTATGCCCAGAGGTAAAAGTTATTATTTCTGCTTTCTCTATGAAACGTTGTCTTACCCAGAAGTTTAGTTCTTTGGTAGTGCCAGGGAATGATCTCTGCAGTCCCCTAGGTGATCACCAGCACCTCTTAGTCATAGGCTATGTATCTAACTCATTTACCACCACGAGCCTTGCCCTTACTACCCAAGAGAAGCTTCACTGGGGATGTCCTATTCTGTAGTTATTGTGCGTGGAAGGGTTAGAGGGGAGGAGCAGGAGGAAGTCAATGAGATCTCCAGGTATATGGAGGAGAGTGAAGAGATATTAGACACTAGTTAGCTTGCTGTTATAATTTCCACTTCAAATATAACCTAAACCTCCTCTGGGAAGGGCCTAGACCTCAATGCTCAGTGCTGAGAAGTGGGGCCTTTGAGAGTGATTTCACAAATGGCTTCATTAATTGATTCAGAGGTGAAGGAACTATTGTGGAAGTGTATGAAAACCTTAGGAGGTGGGACATAGTTAGGAGGAACTAGTTGGTGAGAATGTGTCTTGAAGGGGATATTTGATCCCCACCTCAACCAATCTGCATCTCTCTGCTTCCCGGTCCACATGCAGAGAGCATCCTTCTCTGGTTCACACTCCTTATGCTGTAGTGTTTGGCTTCACCTCAGTCCTAAAACAGTGGGGCCAGCTGAATACATGCTGGGACCCCTGATACAAATACAAACCGTGGTTTCTAAAGGGGTAGAGACTCTCTGTGGTTTCTTATGACCACTAGGGGATTTGGGATGCAACCCCTGGAGAAGAAGCTATGCTGTACTTTGTAGGAAACCAGGCGTGATACATGAGAAATAGAATTAATCTCAATGGCCTGCCTCACAGGAGTTACATCTCACAGGCCCTTTAAGATCCCCTACCGGTGGGACCAAAGTTCTTCTTCATATAAATTTGGATGAAATGAGAAATACTTTAGAATACTTGGAAAAGTAGATTAATTTTATTATTTCCTTTCCCCTTTCTCCCTTATCTGTGAAATGGGGATAACAATATCTACCTTCCAGAAATTTTGCAAGAGTTAAACTACAGCCTGTGTAGTTGCATGCCATGTGCTGACTGATACTGAGCATGTCATCAATTGTATCTATTATTATTTTGAGCCTTAATTTGTTCTTTCTTAAACAAGAATTCTACTCCCTGGCTTGCAGTCTTATAATATGATTTACACAAGATGGGGCATTGTAGTGGTCCAAGTATCACATGCTAGAAAAATGCTTTACTACTGAACTACCTCACTGGGGGATTCTAGGCAGGTGCTCTACCAGTGAGCCACGCCCCCAGCCCCTCACTGGGGGATTCTAGACAGGTACTTTGTTACTCATGCATCCACCTAGGAGAATTTTAGAAAGATCTCTACTATTGGGCCATACCTGGACTCCACTTTTAAATAGCATCCCGCTAAATTGCCCAGATTAGCATAGAACCTACTCTGTAGCCAAGGATGTTCTTGAACTTGTGATCTTCTTGTTTCTGTCTCTAACAAAACTGGGATCACAGGCCTGTGCTACTGATCTCTATTCATCTCTCTCTTATTCCTGAGCTAAGACACTTCACATACTTTTCTATGTTCCTGGTATTTTGTCTGGTTCCTTTGGCAATGTCTTGTGCAAGATCCAATTGATGTCTCCCTTAGCCCCCCTTCCTTCCACCCAGACATTATTGATAATCCCATCACAGGTGGAGAGAAGCACAGACTAGCTTCTCAATAAGTATTCTCCTTAGCAAAGCTCCAGAAGGCCCTTCTGGACAGAAGTGCTCAGAATGATTTAAGAACTAATTGTTGGGGAGAGCATGGCATGTTCAATGCTCAAGAGCCTCCCTGAGAGACACTCAATATTTAATGCATCCTGAACACCCTTCTGCTGCCACTACATTTTTTAACTTTACCACTGGATGAAGAGCAAATGTCAGTGATGGACCGAAGAGAACATTCCAAGAAATATGACCCTTTCCCAGTAAGGTTTGCTTCTGCCTTGGTTTCAGGCTCAGGACTAAAGATGGCAGAGGTTTCCTTGCAAAGATATTAATTCACCAGTGCAGGTTCTCTCTCTCTCTCTGTGTGTGTGTGTGTGTGTGTATGTGTGTGTATGTCTTACAAGCATTGTGGAGGTGGGTCCATGCACCTGTGCATTTGTGCATGGAGGTGAGAGGTTGCTTTCACTTACCTTTCTGTATCACTCCTCACCTTAACTGTAATTTTTTTAAGGTGGAAAAAGGCTTTAATTTTATTTTTTAGTGTGAAAATAGGCCTTAAAACAGGATTTTTCTTTTTCCTTTTCTTTTCAATAATTTATTTATCTATTCCCTTTATGTCTTGATTGCTGCCCCATCCTTCCTCTTCTTTCACCCTTACAAATCCTTCTCCACATTTCTCCTCTTTTCTCCTCAGAGGAGGGAAGGCCCCCCCCTTGGGCACCGCCCTGCCCTGGCACATCCAGTCGAAGCAGGACTAACTGTACCGTCTCCCACTGGGGCCCAACCAGGCAGTCCATTTACAGGAATAGGATCCATGGCAGCCAACAGAGTCAGAGACAGCCTCTGCTTCAACTGTTAAGGAACTTATATGAAAACCAAGCTGCATATCTGCTACAAATGTGTAGGGGGCTTCAGTCCAGCCCCTGCATGCTCTTTGTTTATAGGTTTGATCTCTGTGAGCCACCATGGGCCCAGGTTAGCTGACTCTGTAGGTCGTCTTGTGGTGTCCTTGACCGACCCCTCTGGCTTGCTCAGTTCTATCCCCCATTCTTTCACAAGACTCCCCAAGCTCCATTTGATGTTTGGCTATGAGTCTCTGCATTTGTTTTTATCAAGCTTCTGGATGAAGCCTCTCAGGAAACAGTTATGTAAGCTCCTGTCTGAAAGCATTAATAGTGTCAGGGTTTGGCTTTCTCACATGGGATGGGTCTCAATTTGGGGCAGTCATTTGTTGACCATTTCCTTAGTTTCTGCTCCATATTTATCCTTCAATTTTTTGTTGAAGGTTTTATGGGTGGGTAGATGTCCTCAACCCTCCCCTGGAAGTCCCTCCTGGCTACAGGAAGTGGCCACTTCAGTCTCCATATCCCCCATTAGTAGGAATCTCAGCTAGAGTCACCCCTATAGACTCCCAGGAGCCTCTCCTCACCTCAGCCCTGTCCCAGGTCTCCAGGTAGTTCCAGAGATGCCCCCACCAATTTCTGTTCTCACTCCCAGCCCTCTCCTTCCCCCTCTCCCTACACCTGATCCCTATGCCCATTCCCCTCCTCACCCCCTCTCCCCCCTAGTCCCATTTCCATTGGCCTCTGGTGACTATTTTGTTTTCTCTTCTGAGTGAGATTGATGTATCCTCCCTTGGGCCCTCCTTATCACTTAATTTCTTTGTGTCTGTGGATTATAGCATAGTTATCCTGTACTTTAAGGCTAATATTCACCTATGAGTAGGTAACATGTGTGCGTTTCTGGATCTGGGTTACCATACTCAGGGTGATGATTTCTAGTTCCATGCTTTTGTTTGCAAATTTCATGGTGTCCTTGTTTTTAATCCTTGAATAATATTCCACTGTGTAGCTGTACCTCATTTTCTTTACCCATTCTTCAGTTGAGGGACATCTAGGTTGTGTTGCATTGGGTGATTAATGCTACTCAAATCATCCTGGCAGGGGCAGCACAGGTTCCTCACTACCCACCCAAGTGCTTTGAATTTCCAAAACAATACACACACACACACACACACACACACACACACACACACACGGCTGGGACACTTCCTGGTTGTTTATGCCTCCCTTCCAATACTCCTTATTAAAATCTTTATCTTTGCTATCCTAGATGCAATTGGGGGGGAGGTTCCCTGGGGCTGCTCTTCCCCAGCTCTTACATGATTGGTATGTTCTCTCTTCTGTAGCTCTCAAGCCTAGATTCCATTCCTTTCCTGGAATGGTGATTTTCCTTCTTTCTCTATGACCCCTTGGAGGCAAATCCTAAAGTCCCGCCTCTGTCTCCCTGCTCTGCCATTGGCTGCTGGCAACTTTATTTTCCAATCAAAACCATCTAGAGGCAGGGACCCTCAGTGTTTTACATGCAGAATCTTGTGCAATTTTGGGAACCCAGTTACATAATATGAGTGTTAAACCAAATCCACCACAAGGTTGTTTCCAGTTTCTGGCTATTATGAATAAACCTGCTATGAACATAATTGAGCAAGTGTACCTATCGTATAGTGGGACATCTTTTGGGCATATTTTCAGGAGTGATATAGCTTGATCTTAGGGTAAAACTATTCCCAATTTTCTGAGAAATTGCCAAACTGATCTCCAAAGTGTTTGTACAAGTTTGTTTCCCACCAGCAATGAAGGAGTGTTCTCCTTGCTCCACATCCTTGCCAGCATGTGCTATCACTTGAGTTTTTGATCTTAGCCACTCTGATGGGTGTAGAATAGAATGTCAGAGTCATTTTGATTTCCATTTTCCTGATCACTAAGGACATTGAACATTTCTTTAAGTGCTTCTTGGCCAGTTAAGAGTCCTCTGTTGAGAGTTCTCTGTTTAGCTCTGTACTCCAATTTTTAAATTGAGTTATTTGGTTTGTCGGTGTCTAATTTCTTGAGTTCTTTATATATTTGGTACATTAGTCCTCTAGGGGATGTAGGGTTGGTGAAGGCCTTTTTTCCATCCTGTAGGCTGCTGTTTTGTCCTATTGATGGCATCCTTAGCCTTGTAAATGCTTTTCAGTTTCATGAGATCCCATTTATTGTTGATCTTAGTGCCTTGTCTCCTGTGCCAATATATTCTAGGCACTTCCCCACTTTCTCTTCTATTAGATTCAGAATGTCTGGTTCAATTGTTTTAATTAATTTTTGAAAATATCATACATTTCTTACAACATATTTCAATCATATCCAGATACAGCTGCCTCTCTTCACTTTAACTGTCTTCTAGCTGCCTCCCCTTCAGATTCATGTCCCTTTTGTTGGTAATAATCCTTTGAGATTAATTAGTGATGCCCATAAGCCCCTGGGTGTATAACAATCCAGTGGGGCATAGGCAACTTACCACCTGCCATATTGCCTAAGAAGAGTGACTCTTCCTTTCTCAACAGCCAACAACTCCCAATAGTTCCTTTGTTAAAGGTTGAGCCTATGGGGCCCCTTGCTTATTTATGCTGGAAGTTTGACTGGCTTGGTCTTGTCAAACTCATCAGCTTGGGTTCTGTAGGTCTTGTACAGGTATCCACAAGATGTAAGGTCAGGACAGCCAGATGATGTCCAGGAGTCAGCATTTCACAGCACTCTTCCTCATCTTCCAGCTCTTACATTCTTCCAGTCTCCTTCTCTGATGTGTTCTCTGAGTCTTGTGTGAGCACAGATATCATATGGATGATTTGTCCATAGCTGAGTGCCTGTGATCAATTATACTTGGCCCTTTAACCAGACATGAGTCTATACATTAATATGTAGACTGTTCCATACTGACCAAAGTTGAGAGCAACAGAAATCTATGCATATAAACATAAATATTTAGAAGGCTGCTTGATAGCATTATCCTTTATCATAACAATAGTTGGCTCCCCTTTAGGGCCCAAGTCATCACCCAAGTCATGGGATTTTGACCAGGTTTAAGGTATCAGTCACGGTATCCCTACTGTGTAGCAAGTCTTATATGTAATTGGGAAGCAGTTGGTTACCCCTATAACTGTTACGTCTCTATTGCAGTAGGAGTGTGCACACTTTCTAGGAAGATTGGAATTGTAGCATGGGGCGCCCCTTGCTAAACCTGGAACTCATAGTTTGAGCAAGGCTGACTAGGAAGTCCTGGAGATCTGACTGTCTCTGTCTTCCCAGAGCTGGGATTATAGGTGCCAAAGTATTCAGATTTCACATGGGTTTTGTGGAGAGACTCAGACTCTCATGCTTGCAAAAGTGCTTTACCCATTGAGATAGCTCTTCAGCCCCTGTACACATGTTATCAACACAGTCAGTATAGCTTTTACCTAAACTTTCTAATTACATGTTCTGACTATTTTCCAAAATAGCCAATTTTCCCCTGGCTTTTACAGAGAATGTGATAATGGCTGATTGCTAACATAACCATTGGTGTGATTTGTCTAGGTAAAATGAACCTAACAGGCAAATAAAACAGAGCTGGAAAATTGACATATTCTTAAAGAGAAATGGTCAAAGAATTGAAACACATGACTGAGCTTGTCAGTGGTGAAATTGCTTGCAATAGATTGTTTTAATTGGTTTGTTGAATCAGAATTAATATTGAACATTATGTAGCATACCACATGCATGTCCATCACCTTTTTTTTGTTTACATCTAGATCTTTTACAGTATGAATCTCAAGCCTTGCCCCATGAGGTTCAGTATTCATGGGCCAGGAGAGAGGAGCTGCTTTTCTTCTTCCTCTTCCTCTTCCTCTCCTTCTCCTTCTCCTTCTCCTTCTCCTCCTTCTCCCCCTCTCCTCCTTCTCCCCCTCTCCTCCTCCTTCTCCTTCTCCTCCTCCTCCTCTTCCTCCCCCTCTCCTCCTCCCCCTCTTCCTCCTCCCCCTCTTCCTCCTCCTCCTCCTCTTCCTCCTCCTCCTCCTCCTCCTCCTCCTCCTCCTCCTCCTCCTCCTCCTCCTCCTTCTTCTTCTTCTTCTTCTTCTTCTTCTTCTTCTTCTTCTCTTATTTTATTAATTGGATTTTTAAAAGATTTACCTTTATAATTACATGTGTGTGCAGGCATAAAAATACAATGACCTTGGAGGCCAGAAGAGGTATCAGATCTCCTGGAGGTGGAGGTCTAGGCAGTTGTGAGCTGGGAGGTTGGGAGGGGTGGAAATCAAATTCTGGTCCTTTGTAAGATCAGTTCACATCATACTCTTAACTCTGAACCTCATTTCAGTCCTTATCTATTCACTTACTTTGAAAGAAGGTCTCATGTTGTCCAGGCTTGTCTCAGTTCCTTATGCAGTCAAGGCTGACCTTGAACTTATGATCCTTTAGCCTCCACAGACCAAGTGCTGAGATTATAATAAGCACGCATCTAGACATGTCCTTCCTTGTATAGACTTCTGGCAAGTCGAGGAAAAGACAACTGCAGTGTGAATTTGACCGACAAAACAGGAATATCCTGGAGGGAAAGATCCAAACTAACCATTAGTGAGGTTCTAACACTTACAGAGCAGAGTGTGAAATAAAGAGCCAGAGGTTGGACTAGAAGAGAAAACATATTATAGAGAGGCCCTAAGGTCCAGAGGGGCATTTCACCTCTGATAGACTTTTGTTGGCATGACAAAGTATCAACAGCTTAGAGGTAGAAGAATTGATTTTGGTCCATGGTTTCAGAGGTTTCAGCCATTATGGTGGGTGAAAGTGGGCCCCATAGACTCATAGGCAGAGAGTGGTATAATTAGAAGTGTGGCCTGGTTGGAGTAGGTGTGGCCTTGTTTTGGAGGAAGTGTGTCATGGGGGTGGGCTTTAAGGTTTCATATGCTCAAGCCAGGCCCAGTGGCTCATTTTCTCTTCCTGCTGCCTGCTGATCTGGATGTAGAACTCTCAGTTCCTTCTCCAGCATCATGTCTACCTACATGCCACCACGCTACCCACCACAAGAACAACGGACTAAACTTCTGAACTGTAAGCCAGCCCCAATGAAATGTTTTTCTTTAAAAGAGTTGCCCTGTCATGGTATCTCTTCACAGTAATAAAACCCTAACTAAGACAGTGGTGGTGACACATAAAGCTTATATCATAGTGGAAGCAAAGAGAGAGATGAGACAGAGGTGGCGAGTGGGGGTGGGTAGGGATTGTTTCTCTACTTCTTGTTAACTTTCCTCTCTTCTCTTTTCTCCTCTTTTACTTGGTCCAGGTCCACAACCTGGACCTGGTTGGTGCTACCCTCATTCATGGTGGTTGCGCATGCCTTATGTGATCATCTCAGATAAATGCTCACAGAGACACAGCAGAATTAAGGTTTACTAATCCCCTAGGCTTTGCTCAATAGGGTCAAGTTGACAACCATGATTAAACATTTTATCTCATACATACCATCTTGCACATACATGCACGAAACCCCCTTGACCCCACCCATCAAAACATTACTGGGATCCTTATGGTCACAACTTCTGAGAAAGGGAAACTATTTCTTTGTACAGAAGTCATCAAGGAAGATTTGACTGGAGGAACTGAGATTGGAGCTGGGCTGGATTAAGAAAGAGGATCAATATGAATACTCAAATGAGAAAAGAAGGATCATAGTGGAAGAAGACAGAAAAGATAGCAAGCAGGATGCCAGTAGGTCTGAGGAGAAACCAGAGGTCTGAGGAGGTCAGGCAGGTCAGAGTCAGGGGTCAGACCAGAAAATCAGGTTCAAGTTGCATCACAGAGGGAGCACAATGTTAGGTAGAAGAGGGATATCTAGATGCTGTGATGGTTTGTATATGCCAGGGAGTGGCACTATTAAAGGGTGTGGCCCTGTTAGAGTAGGTGTGTCACTGTGGATATGGGCTTTAAGACCCTCAGCCTAGCTGCCTGTAAGTGAATAGTCTGCTAACAGCCTGCAGATGAAGATGTAGAACTCTCAGCTTCTCCTGCATTATGCTTGCCTGGATGCTGCCGTGTTTCCACCTTGATGCTAATAGACTGAAACTCTGAACCTGTAAGCCAGCCCCAATTAAATGTTGTCCTTATAAGGGTTGCCTTGGTCATGGTGGTCTGTTCACAACAGTAAAACCCTAACTAAGAACTGTTGTTTTGAATATGAAGTGATTTTTTTCAAAAGGATGGAGTACAGAAGATGTAGCTCAGTTGGTAGAGTCCTGGTCTTGCAAGCATGAAGACCTGAGTTTGATCCCCAGGATCCACTTGGAAGACTGGATATGGTGGTTCGTGCTTCTATCTCCAGTACCGGGGAGATAGGTAACATATCTGAGTCTGTTTCAATAATGAGACTCGGAGCCAGAGAGATGACTCGGTGGTTAAGAGCATAGGATGCCTGCCTGCAGGACCCAGGTTCAATTTCATGTACTTCTATGGCAGGTCACAGCCATCTGTAGCTCCAGTCCCAGGCATTCCAACACCCTTCTCTTGATTCTCTGAGTACCAGATACACAGGTGATGCATGTACACACACACACACACACACACACACACAAACACACACACACAGAGAAAGAGAGAGGCAAACACCCACATGCATTAAAAAGATGATGATGATGATGATGGACTTCAACCCTCAGCTCTCAGCTTAGAGGGGTAGATGTGGTATTTGAACAAGAGGATTGCTTCTTAATCTATGTTAGTGGATTGCTTCTTAATCTATGTTAGTGGAGCTGCCCTGGTAATGCTATCTGCACTGGCTTAGAGCATTCCACTAGCTGTCTAGCAAAAGGTTCAGGATGAAAACTACATATATCCTGTCTTGTGTTCTGATTAATAACTCACTAATTTGCCCATGTACACTTAATATTAGTGATTCCTTCATCCTTCCTGAAAGGCACAGAGGAACCCTAGTACGGATTTGCTCACCCAATTGCCCCAGAGCTGAACCCCAAGTGTGCAGAATGTAGGAACACCTGCACATGGGGAAACTGCCAATGGGAAACTGGCAGGTGACTTATGAAACAGTGAACAGCCTGACAAATCACTGTTCCTGCATATGTGTCCTAAACCTGATGACATTCCAAAGCCACCCAAAAAATGCAGTACCAGTCTTCTAAGTACAAGTATTACAGAAAGTTTTAAAAGAAAAAATGACACTTTTTCCTTTTGCTCAGGAAAGAGAGAGAGTAGATGAACAAAAGGAACCCATGGAAAGGATTTTTGTACACTCTGCACTTAATGTGTGTGTGCGTGTGCATGTGCATGTGTGTGTGTGTGTGTGTGTGTGTGTTACATCTGCATTTGGAAGTCAGAGGCCAGTGTTAGGTGTCTTCCTCAATTGCTCTTCAACTGTGTTTTTAAATAGGCTCTCTCCTTGAAACTGGACTCATTGATTGGCTAGACTGGTTGTCTAGGAAACTCTAGGGATTCTCCTCCCCCCCCCTCCCCCGAACTGAAGTTACAGAGTTGTAGAGTTGTATGCCATTGCCTGACTTATCTTACATGGGAGCTGGTGATCCAAACCCAGGTCCTCATATTTGCTTGGCAAACCACCTCCCCAGCCCCTACATATAAATGTCACAGTCTTCATTTTGTGTTATTCTTGGGAGATAAGTATCATTTCCCCCCTCAGAGTTGTCATGCCATTCTTAAGATTTGATTAAAACAAACAGATGCTAATTAGCATACAGAATTCTGTTTCATATTCTCAGAATGTTTTCTTCTTTTAAAAATTAAGAGTTAACTTTTATCCCATTTTTAAAAATCAAACAGCACTAATGGACTTGAAATGAGGAGCTGTAGTCAGCCTCAGGCTGTGCACCCCACCCCCTAGCGTGCTCTCTAGGGGAAATCACCATATACAATTTCAGCTATTTCTTCCTGTGTTTCTCTCCCTGTTTCTCAATAATATGTGTCATAAGACATTAAATGGATGTCTCTGGATTGTTGCTATAGCTTCAAAGCTGAAAGTAATAGGTGCTAAGAACTCCCATAGCCCGAAGAGGATTGACAAGATAATGAGACTCATTTCCCAAGACCTTACAAACATGGCAGGAATAACAAGAATAAGATAATGTTTACACGGTATCCACCATGTTACAGGTCCTAATCTAAAGGTCACAAGTTTATTATCATTTAACTATTGGTGTGGCCCAATGAGGTGAATGCTGAATCATACGGTCAACCATTTAAGACCAGTCATCAGCATAATGATATTTATCTCTGGGACTGGGGGTATAGTTCAGTTAGTACCATGCTTGCTTGGCATGCACAAAGTACTGGGTTCTACCTCAGAATCATATAAATTTGGTATGGTGGTATATGTTTGTAATCTCAGCACTTTGGAGATAGAAGAAAGAACATGAGGAGTTCAAGGTCGTTCATTCTCAGCTACGTTAATTTTGAGTCTAGCCTGGGCTGTATAACTCTTAAATGAGGGAAGGAATGGATAGAGAAAGAGAGGGAATGGGGAGGAGGAATGAGGGAGCAAGAGATTATTATTATTTAATTGACATTTAGGGCAACACAACATCATCATAAAGACATTAGTGCTTGTGGTTGGAACCCCACTTCCTGAACAAAGTGTGTAGTGCTGAAATCAGAAACACATCTCATCCTTACTCTGAGATCTTTGGCTCAGGCACAGCTGGAGGTGGGGGAAAGGACCATTCAATAAGATCGAAGATCGAAGTTTTAAAATGAAGAAAGGTGGACTGGTCACATCACAGCTTTCTTAAACTAACCAGAATGCTATGGGTTCAGTAGAGAGGTTGTTAAGTGAGGAGGGGAAATGGAATTCGGTTTATCACAGCAGAAGGAGAATATGAGGTGATGTCATGTTTAGAGCGTATTCTTAGGCTGAGAGCAGGAACATTCTCCAAAGCATCCTGCTACCCCAGCTGACTGGCTGGGAAGTTTGCCTCTTGCTTTAGCCACTGAAATCTCTCCTGTTGTCTTTGTGTGCGCTTGCATACATGTGTGTATGTGTGTGAAATGATACACTTGCTCGTTTTCACACTTTTTCCTTATCTATAAATTTTCCTTTGCTAACTCCACCAATACGACCATGCGGAAAGAAAAGAAAATCAGTCATGAAAATTTATGTCATGGTGGCTGTCTAAATATGGCTTACTTGTGGGACACACTTTTATTATGCTTATATTTCCTCTCTTGGAAAGCCTGGCAAGGGGAAGTAATTAGTTTATGTTTCACTTACGTTGTCTGCTACACATGAATCTAAGTCTTACCATGAGACCTGTTAGTTTCCTGTGGATGGTGCTTTCTCCCACAAAGCTCACACAGGTGATATCTTTAAAGGGCTGAGCCTGTGGTCCCCAAGAGCTCTCTGTCCTTCCTCAAGGTTCAGTCTACCATGCTTGACCTTTGGACCTGTTGCTCAGCTTTTACTCTGGAGCTTTCCTTGGTCGAGGCCTGAATTGGATTCAGTTTTACTTGTCCTTCTCCTTTCTTCTTTCACTCCCCCTACCTTTGTTCCTCCCTTTCTTCCCCCCCCTCTGTTTCTCTGTTCCCCACTCCCACTCCTCCCCTTCTCTTCCTTCCCTTTTTTCTCTCCCCATCTGCCCCCTCCTATTTTGTTCTTTTAGCATTGACTATTTGAAAATGTCTTAATCAGTCTTTTGCTTGTAAAATATTCTAGAGTTATCAAATTTTACCTTCCCCAACCAAGCAGAGAAGAAAATAAGAGAATCCACTTAAATGGCTTTGGGAACTATTCTCTGGAGCAGGAGTGAGGGAATGGGAGATCAGAGTAAGGATTGGGGCAGGAGGACTGATGCAGAGATGAGTCATTAATGTGACCATGGTTACAAGTCACTTGTATTCATTGTTAAGAACATTCTATGGGGTTGTTGTAGATAACAAAAGATAGGAGAAGGAAGAGGAGGGGAAGAGTGAAGAGGGAGGAAGAGGATTGAGGAGAAGGAAAAGGAAGAGGCAATGGAAGGAGGGGAAGAGGAAGAGTGTATTTATCATTTTATCATCGTTGCCTTGCACTGAAGGGTGGTCTCAGGTTATACTCATGATGTGGTCTTATAGCTTGGCCCCACTTCCTGTTTGCTCTCTGCTTCCAGTGAATATGATGTCACTAGCTGCCTCCTACTCCACTATGGCTTCTCCACCTTGCTGGGTTGCATCCCCAAACTGTGAGCCCAAATCCCCCTCTCTTAAGTGACTTTGTTAGAAACATTGCTATAACAACAGGACAAAGGACTAAAGCAGAGGGAGGTGCTGAGCACAGGAAAGTCCAGGGCTAGCAACCATGGAGCCAGCTAGCTGGTAACTTTTCCATGTCTCTATTACAAATTGGCTTTGTATGTACTCCTTGTCAAAAGTGAATTTTTAAAAAATGTTACTTGGTGTTAATCCAACTAAGAGAAAACACATTTTAGCTCATGAACATAGTCCTCCAGCCAGGTTCTCAGACTGAAACGGGCTGAACATATATAGAAGGTTATGTAGAGAGGGAAGTGTTTGTCAAGGAAACAAAAATCTAAATAATTGTCTTTACTGATCTCCATCCTCCAACTTGGGAAATCCTTCACAGAACAGAGTTTAACAAATGACATTCTAGCCATCTAGTTAGGCAAAGGAGAAGCATCAAGCTAATTTTGTTGCTGTTGATGCTCCCTAGACCTTCTGCAATCATTGCTTCCCACACAGTCTGTGCCAATGAAGGATTGTCTCCAGGACCTTTAAAGATATCCAAATCTGTGCATGAGCAAATCTTTTCTATAATATGACATATTGTTTGCATATTACTTGATGACATCCTTCTGTTGATGTCAAATCACTTCTAGATGCAGTGGAAGTTGTTAATTCTTCATTGTATAAGGAATGGTGACCCAAAAAGATCTGTATAATGTTCTTGTGTAGTTAAACATCTTTAGAACTACAATTCCTGCTTCATCAGAAACATGGACTTCAGTGGGAGAGTAAAGCTACACATTTTCAAAAGCCTTGACATCATCGTGACATCACCTGAATTGTTATTTTGACCTCACTTCCCTTTTGTGAGTATCATGGGAAGAAACAGCCCGGAAGGAAAACCAGTTCATCAGGATCTGGGAGAAGAGTCATTTCATGAGTATGTTACCCACCTCATAAATATTCACAAAAGCTTTAAATCCATAATTAGGAAATCATTAGGCTGCCCCTTGCCCTTGGGAAGCCCAGTCCAATTTTATGTTGGAGTGCTTCTTTCACTTTTCCTAAATAAATTTCTGCTTAAACTGTCTATGTCTCTTGACCTAATTATTTCCTTCAAGAAGATAAGAAGGATTGAGCAATTTTCCAGTAACAAATGCACCATCTAGATCTCAGGCTCCCATGGGATGGGGTTGATTTAACAGTGGGATTCTGACTCCAGAAGGCATTTGAGATGAGACCTGGGAGGCAGACCTGGATTCAGAGGGGAGCCAACCATTCAAGTGGGACATCCTCAGCTTGGGGAAGAAAAGAAATTAGAAACTGATGGGACCTGGAAGCTCATCTCCTTTCAGAAAGTCTTCTGTAGCTTAGTCAGGTGCCAAACTTACTATTATAGTTGAGAATAACCTTGAACTTTGAATTATCATGCCTATACCTCCTCAGTATTGAGACTATAGGTGTGCATCATAACACTCAATTTTACCAATTGCTGGGAACAGAACCCAGCGATTTGTGCATGCTAGGTCTTCAATTAAACAAACAGGTGATAGTGAAAATTTAAAACCTAAGAATGACAAAGTTTATTACATAAAATGCTGTAGTACTTTCACATAGCTATGTGCCATCTCACATGCTTTCAACTATCTCTAATTCACTTGGCATACTTAATTCGTATAGTTTGTTCTCTGTTGCTGTGATGAAACAATCTGACCAAAAGCAGGTTAGGGGAGAAAAGGGTTTATTTGGCTTATACTTCCAGGTCACAGTCCATCACTGAGGGAAGGCAGGGTGAGAATTCAAGCAAGAATCTTAAGCAAAAACCATAGAGAAAGTCTACTTATTGGCTTATTTTGCAACTTCATACTCAGCTTTCTTATACAGCCCAGGATCAGCTGCCTAGGGATGGTGCTGCCCAGAGTGGACTGGGCCCTCCTACATCAGTTATCAATTAAGGCAACCCTTCAAGGACATGCCTGCAGGCTGATCTGATTTGAACAATTCTTCAGTTGAAACTTCCCTATCAGGTGACTTGAGTTTATGTCAAGTTGACAGTTAAAGCTAATGAGGACACTGGTTTTATACAATATAGCTGATGTGCAAAGACTTGTTATGCTATGCTGTCCAGGGAATGAAGACAAGAAGAGTAGCCTCTATGTCAGGTCTGAAGAGATTGCTCAGTGGTTTAAGTATGATTACTGCTCTTTCAGAGAGCCAGAATTCAGTTCCCAGCACCCGCATTTGACAACTCACAACTGCTTGTAACTCCTGCTCTAGAAAATCTGATACCCTTTACTGGCCTTTGTGGGCTCCCTCATACATATGCACAGATCCCCACATAATCACATGCTTATAAAGAAAATAAATATTTTTAAAAGACGTATGTCCATTACAGATGCCAACATCTCTGTGCTAAGGACATTTCAATCTTCTGTTGGCTAAATTAGTGAATGCCAAACTCTCGGGTAGGGTTGGGCATCTGTGTGAATACAAACTGCCTCCTCCCTGAGCTCAGAGGCCCTCAGTCACTCACCAGCTGCAGATAACCCTGTTGAATGTTGTGCCTGACCCGCCCCTCCTTCCAGTCCCCATCTCCACTTCATGTTGATCTGAAGGGTAATTTTCTTGTCAACTGTATAATTAATGGGCTGCATACTATAGTGCCCCTCTGTTCTGCATCTTGGTGATATATTTCAAAAAAACGAACAGCTATTTCACCAATCACTCAGCAGATGTCTCCCCCTTCAGTGTCCCTGTCACTCGCTGTTTTCACACATTGGGTCTGAAGCAGGGAGAATCAATTTGGGTATCTGCTTGGCCTCCCGGTGAAAATGGGCACGAATTAGAAATTCTTAGACTATCAGAACTTGTCGCCTGTTAGTGCTGAGTGGTGTGTAGACTGCCCTTGCAATCTCCTTGGCTCCTAGATGCTCCAGTACTTTGGCAGTGCCTGCCACTTTTAATAAAGGAAGAAGAGGTCCTTTGCAGTGGCTCCAAGATAATATCTTGTACTGCCTTCACATCTGCTTTCTTGAAGCAAATTAGAGCATTTATTTTGCCATTTCCCCACACAGGGGCTCAAAAGATTGGTCCGAAAAGAGAATTGCAAAATTATTGGCCAGCCCTATGAATGTAAGAATAAACTGGGTACACATTTATTCATAACCAAGTCCTGGTACATTAAAAGGATGCTATTTCTT
>JADRCH010000207.1:2459903-2482306 GCA_019843965.1 Rhynchomys soricoides | reverse complement strand
GTGTGTGTGTGTGTGTGTATGTGTACAGGTGCTTGTATAGTCTAGAGCTGGAGTTACAGGAATTTTGAACTGCTCAATGTAGGTCTTGGGACTTGAACTCTGGTCCTTTGCAAGTGTAGTATTAATTCTTAATTGCTGAGCCATTTCAGTGGAACTCTTGTGAGGTGCATTCTGTAGGAAGAAACTTTTGCTAGAAGCTTACTAATATGGGCACTACTGGTTGAATGTAAAATATCTTCCACAGGCTCTTGTGTTTGAATACTTTGTTCTCTGCTGGTAGTGCTGGAGGGTGCAGAAACCAAAAGATTGGAGGAAGTGGGTTGCCAAGAGGGACTTCCCTGTAGGTTATATTCTCAATAATTTTTATCTGAAATCTCTGCTTCCTGATTGGCCAAGATATGAGCAAGCACCCTCAAACTTATCTTCCCCACGTAAAGGACTATTTCCACAATGGACTGAAACCCTCTCAGACTGTGATCCAAAATAAACCCTTCCTCTCTTAAGTTGCCTCTGTCAGGTCATTGCAATGAAACAAAGAAAGAATAGAGTGGGGGATTACCAAAAGAATGTGGACATATGCTAAGTATGGAATCAGCCACTTCAATTGGCCATGGCTGCTACCTCTGAAGAGACAGAAACTAATGTAGAAAGTGGTTGGTTCTGCTTTGACTTTTGACCTGTCTTGGATGACCCTTGCAGAGGCCCTGTATCTTTTGTTGGTTTCCTCAATCTCTTCAGGGTTTCCCTGGGGCAGCTCCTTAGAAAACTGTTCTGTACAGTACCCCCAACCCCCATTTTCTTTTCCTTTCTATTTGCCTTTTACAAGTTTATGTCCACTTTCTGTTAACTTGACCCAATCCTAGAGTCATCTGAGAGGAATTGCCTAGATCAGTTAGGGCTATGTGTTGGCTGGGAAGGGGTTGTCTTGAATTTTCGTTGATGTAGGAGGACTCAACTCACTCTAAATTACAAGACTCCTTGGGCATGTGTTTTTGTACTATATGAAGAAGCTAAAGGACGATAAAATGGCCAGCTGGCTAGCAAGCAGCATCTTCCATGGTTCTTGTTGTACTTTTTTGGCTGAGAATGAAGCCTTTGGTCAGAGGCAATGCTATGTGGAATAGCAAGTAGGCCTGCCTTCAAGTTCCTGTCTTTAGTTGTCTTGAGTTCTCTCAATGACGAATGGTAGCCTATAAAGTGAGATATTCCCCTTTTCCCTCTACATTGCTTTTGGTCAGATTCCCCCTTTCCCCCCAACAGGAACAGAAATGGCACTAGAACATCTCATGAGCATGAGGACCTGAGTTTGATTCCAAGAAACCACATAAAAATTGTCAGGCATAGCAATATACGCATGTAAGCCCCCTCTTCATCTGTTCTACAGAAATGGAAACTGGTAGATCTGTCCTTGCTGGCCAGCCAGCCAGCCAGCCAAACCAAACATTAGAGTTCCAGGTAAAAGTGGGAGATCCTATTTTTAAAAAAAGATAGAGTGACTGAAAAAGTCACCTCAGATCAACTTCCAACCTTCATTCACACACATGTGTGTACATGTGCATGCATACCTGCACACACAAACACATGTTCACTCAGCCCTGCTCCCCCCACTACCTACATAACGCATAAGGATGAAGGTACCCAAACTTACTAAAAGCACATTAAGAGGAATCAAAAGAGAGAAGCTTGTAGTGTTAGATCAATAGTGGTGGTGGTGATGGCTCAGGGTGTGTGTGTGTGCACGTGCGTGCATGTGTGCGTGCGCTCATGTGTGCTCACAAGTGCTACAGAATAGACAGATGAAGAGGGGAGAATTTATTGATCAGAGAACAATCTCCCACAACTTATGGGTAGCAACCTGGGAAGGTCATTGATAGGAGGCCTTCACAAAGCTCACAATTCGTGAAGGCTCATAGTAAATAAACTGGAGTTGTCAACATCACTTTGAAGGAGGAGTGAGGTAGCCATCAGAAGGCTCTAGAGGGGGAGAATTTGAGAAGGATTTATTATGTGAAACTAGAAAACATCCAATCTCTTAATAAAACACTCCCCTTCCTCATTTCCTTCATCAAGACTAAACTTCCCTTAAGAAGAGCTTGCCTTTCAATAGTTTGATCACTACATCCCAAAGATAAAAAGCCAGGTATGAATTGTGGTCCCAGTGCTGGGGAGGCAGAGGCATGTGGATCCCTGGCCCTACCTAGCCAGCCAGTTTGGCCTAATTGGGCATGCCAGGCCAGGAAGAAACTCTGTCTTGAAGGAATGGAATGGAGTTTATGAAGATAATCCCGAGGCTGTCACCTTGCTTCCACATGTGTGCACACACTTGTATGTGCACTTGCACACACAAGTGCACCCATGAACGTGTATATGAATATATATGCATAAGAAAAGAGTAAACTGTGTGGGTAGATGGAGCACTGTATTCTTTATGGGATTTAATGGTTGTTGGTCTTTATGGGCTGAGGTTGGTAGCAGGAGATGCCACCACACTGCTAAGCTCTGGAATATCTGTGAAGTTAAAGGATTTAGAGCCGTGAAGACCAGGTGGTGACACTGAGCTAATAGGAAGGGCAGAAACATTACAGTGATGCTAAATAAGTCTGGGATGGGGCTGGAGAGATAGCTCAGTTGGTAAAGAGCTTTCCTTCCAAGCACAAGGACCTGGGTTTGGATCCTCAGAAGCAAGGTTTTAAAAATGCAGGTATGGTGGCACATGAATGCAATTCTAGTCCTGGGGCTCGTTAGTCAGGCAGCCAAGCCTATTGGTTAGTTTGGGGTTCAATGAGAGACTCTGTCTCAGAAAGGAAGAAAGAAAGAAAGAAAGAAAGAAAGAAAGAAAGAAAAGAAACAAAGACAGGAAGGAAGAAAGAGGTGTAGAGTAGCTCAGAAACAGTACCCAAGGTTAACCTCTGACTTGCACACATGTGCACATGCATGCACGTGCACGCACACCCACACATGCAAATACACAGGTACACACATACAGAAAAACATACACAAGTGAACACACACACCCCCACACACAACTGGGATAGCAGTTTTACTCTGACTGGTAGAAAACTGTGGCACAATAGTATGTCTAAGGACAAAAATCATCTTCTTGCATAATCTCCAAAACTTAAATGAGTAAATCTATAGTCAGTAAGAAGTCAGCTCAGAACTTTAAGATATTCCACTAGGGTCCCCTTCCCCTTCCAAGTGCATGGACACCCCTCCCCTCCTGGAAGAAATGGTTCACGTAGGCTGGAAGGGAGGGGCTGATTAAGCCCCTGCTACCTCATTCCCTAAAGACCAATCAGTTTAAAAGTCACACTGTTCTGCCAATCACATTGTGCCTAATGGCTGCTGCTCTAAAATCCATATATAAGGTCCCTGAACAGGTTCCACGTGGTCGCTCTCCCATCTTGGTATGCAGAGTGTCCTCAACTGCTGAATCAATAAATTCCTCTTGCATATTATATCAATCCCTGACTCCACGTGTTCACTCGGGGAGTCTCGGGTAAGTTGAGGTTGGCCCAGAGTCTTACACCAGCATCTCAAAGGTGATGTCAGGTGCTAGATGGAGGTGATGATACTCTATTAAGTTTGTAGAACAAAGCTAGTTACTTCACTGACTTGAGAGAACAGGAGACTCTACAGAAGCATCATAGACACAGGCTCCCAAAGAAAACTTCAGTCAGAGGGACTGTGCACTAGAAAGATGCCATCTATGTTGCTCCCCAGCAATAGGGTACCTGACATGTCATCATGATCCTGGTCTGTACAGTGGTTATGGACACTGGTAACAAAAGGAGTTCTGACATAATTGTCTCATAGAGAAATCTATAGTATAGACTGACAATGTGGTCCAAAAATCCTCCTGCTAGAGTTCCCTCTCTGGGAAGATGTTAAAAAATGCTTATCCCTTTCACTTAGATTCTGAGGAACCAATGTTCGGTTCCATCACAGTTCAACCTGGGAAAGAAGTGAGTTTATTGAGTTAGCTTACAGAGCATGGGTGAGGAGTTGCCTATAGGAGTATGAGTGACCCCAAAGCAGTAGCACTGGAAGGCCCACCCCGGGCTTAAATGGTGGCTCCCTGAGAGCTGTCATTTCAGTTAACCTTCCCAATGTAAATTCTAGTATTTCCCAGACCCCAAAGCCACACTTAGGGCAGGATTGTACAAATGGCTGAGAAGACTGAGTGGAATTTCAGATGAGGGTTCCATGACTCTCCTAAACGCCTCTTCCTATGAAGCCATGTTAACAGCCAACAAACCCAATCGGCTGGACTCTTAGAGAAGGTGTGGCTGATCTGAGCTGAATAGTGACTATTCTATTCAGAAGACCAAATTTTACAACTCCTAAACTGGTAGCTATGGAATGCTGTAAGCTGACACCACAGGGCTATAGACCAGTGGTCCAAGCCTTTACCCAGAATGGAACTTTGATCAATGGAAGCTGCTCTTATTTGCATGGCCCTAATTTGCATGACCCCAATTTACATGGTCCTGATTTGCATGTCAAAGATGTGGTACAACTGGAAAAGATGTAGTACTTGAGTTTGGGTGTCTTTGCATTCCCTCCCCCATCAACTGCAATAAACACTGGAGCTCAGCAGGAACTCCCCCTCTCTCCCCAACACCCCATGAATGACTGGGAGAGAGAAACCCATCCCAGCCCCCAGTGCTTTGTAAACAGCTCCTGTTCAACATTCCCTGGCAGGTGCAAAGAATGACTGTCTCCCCGCACCCCTCTGAAAATGGCCCTTTCATGTTTCACAAACAACATCTCTGCCGCTCCATTGTCTCTGTTGGTTATTTTCATAATTCATAATTATCGCCGTTCTTAAAATGTAGACGTACATTTAAAAGCATGATCCAATCGTGCTTGATTGCTGCCTCATTGTGCTTGGAGTAATTACCATTCATTTGGCTTTTGAGGCCGTTGAATGGATTTTCCACATGAGATTCCTTAATTTGTACATATTTTACTGCTATAAAATAGGTATTGGCAGGCTGCCTAAACTGTAGTGAAGGCCTTTAATTCCTATCACTGTGATAAAACAAATTGAGTACAGACTGAAAAGCTTAAGATAGACCATTCAAAATGGATTTGATTCATTAAAAAAAAATAAGAAAGAACGCAAAAGAAATTCTAAACCAAGTTTCCCAGGTGTATGACACAGGTAAGACAAGGGTAGCTTCATTCTGGGTTGAGAGTTCATAATTGTTTTAGTGCTTGTATAAAAATAATAATGCTCCCTTTATGAAGGCAAACCTCTCTGTGGTCCATTATTTCTCTGGGAAAAGATGTTTAGAGAAAGAACATTTTTAACATGCTTCTTAGTAAAGGAATGCGAATATGTATGAAAAAGAAACTTGGAAACCATGATCAGAACAGCTACCCAGGCCAGGTGTCCGAGCCTTGGGTCTACGGTGGGCTCTACTTTGTTCTGTGGCTTTTAGAGGTATCTTCTGGTTCTCTGAATCCATTCACCTATAAGTTGTCATTAGAGTCTATCTGTCTGTCTGTCTGTCTATCAGTCTGTCTGTCTATCTCTGTCTCTCTGTCTCTCTCTCTGTGTGTATTATAGTTAGGGTTTCCACTGCTATGAGGAGACACCATGACCACAGCAACTCTTATAAAAGAAAACATTTAATTGAGGCTGGCTTACAGTTTTAGAGGTTTATTCCATTATTGTTATGTTGAGATGCACGGAGTCCTAATCAGCCTTGCAGAAGGCTCACTGGTGTGTGCTGCTATTTTGCAAGAACTTTTATTCATGCTCGAAAGTGTGAAGAAAGACCTGAGTTCAATCACTCCTAGTTTACAGGCAAACATGGTGCTGAAGCAGAAGGAGCCTGGAGCATGGAGCAGGAAGGAGAAGGAGACTGTGAGTATCTTGAGCATAAGGGACCTTTAACCCCGCCCCTTCAATGACATACTTCCTCCAACAAGGCCACACCTCCTAGTCGTGCCGCTCCCTGTTGGGGCATGCAGTCAGACACAGGCGTCTACTATGGAGGTAATTCCTATTCAAACTACCGCAGTGTGTGTTAGCAGTCTGTCTAAACTTCACCCCATATTTACCTGGCAACAGCCAGGTATGCTCTGCCCCACAGTTACCTGGCAACAGCCAGGTAGGCTTGACCCACTATAAAAGGGGCTGCTTGCCCCCTCCTCTCTCTCTTGCTTTTCCCTTCTTGCTCCTGCTCTGTTTCCTCACCTTTCCCCCCTCTCTCTCCACGTGCTCATGGCCAGCCTCTACTCCTCTTCTCCTCTACTTCTCCCTCTCTCTGACTTTCTCTGCCTCTACTACCCTCTTAACCCCCCTCCTGATGCCCTGAATAAACTCTATTCTATACTATACTGTCCTGTGGCTGGTCCCTCAGGGGGAAGGGATGCCTCAGCATGGGCCCACCGAGGCACCACCTCCCCACCATACCTGACTATACCTCTACAGAATATATCCCCTTTCGCTTTATCTTTCTATAAACACATCAGTGTGTGTGCTAGATACACACGTGTGTACATACTCATGGAAACCAGGAGACAACCTCGTGCATAGTTTTGTAGATGCTATGCACCTTGTTTTTGATACAGGGTCTCCCACAGCCCTAGTGCTTACCAGGTTAGTTAGGCTGACTGGCCAATGAGCTGAAGGAAGCTGCCTGTCTTCAACCTCTCCCATCACTAGGATTCCAAGCATATGCCACCATGCTTGGCTGTTAAACATGGGTTCTGGGAATCAAACTCATGTCTTCACACTTGCAAGCACGAATAAAAGTTCTTGCTAAGAAGCTGCACCCACCAGCGAGCCTTCTGCAAGGCTGAATGACTGATTAGGACTCCAGTGATTCTGCAGAGCTTGAAGAGTTTAAAGTCCAAAAGACATTATCTTAGGCCATGTTAAACCCCCCCCCCCCAATAGTTGCTTATTGCCTTCTTTTATATGTGACCTAACATCATTGTGACCATTAGGTCAGTCCTTTGGGATGTACATATGGAATATAGCTTTTATGATCTGGAAGCCCAAAAATGTCATTAGACATCATTTGAGGCTATATCAGAGATTTCCTTAATTCATTGTAACCTGCCTACATACCCGGTGCCTTCACCACTGTATTTGAATGTGTCTTGATTCATGGTTTTCTTTACTGGAGTTCTTCTGTTCCTATAAAACCTTCAAACTCTTACCATATTGGAATGTGGAATGTGGGGTAACCTAAATCAGTGTTCCTGGGCCATGGTCACTCGTATTTGACTCCAGAATAAACTCTTTTATCTTCTTTGCACAGAAACAAGGTGAGCACTTCACTGACAAAGCCATCTAACCCATCTCCATCTCTGGTGTCCCTTAGGTCCCTGGTGCTTGTGATATCCATTAAAGTTATTACAAAGAAAATGGATTACTTTCAAGGGGTGAGAGCTGATAATGGCCTAAGAGGCCATTAGACCAACTTGCATTTTAGACAAAATGATGGGGGCTTAAGACCTTTTCAGAGTGTTGCCCTGGCTTCCAAGTCTTAACAGAATACTTCTATGGTCTTGAGGCATGGAGAAAATGTTCCAGAAGTGCCTGAGACTTGCCCAGAGACGCTCTCCAAGAAGATTCTAGATCCTGCAGGTTGAGAATCCAGTTTTACCACCACCCTGTGCAAGTACGAAATGAATGTTCCCTGCCCGACCTTTGATCTCTCTTGTTATGAATGGAATATGAAATGCTCCCACAGGATCAAGGGTTGCAATATACGGTCACATGGTAGTAACTGAATGGCTGGTAGAGGTGAGACCCTGGGGGCAGAGGGTTTTAGCCCGACTCACTTCCAGCCCAAGCTCTCTCTTTGCTTTATGGTCTGCAGAGAACAAACCACACCACAAGCTCCAGGGCTAATGAATGGATCAATCTGTTGGCAGATTCATAATATTATGGCATTGTTGGGAGGTCATGAAAGCTTAGAGGTAAGGCCTAGTTGGAAGCAGTAGGTCACTGATGGGATAGTCCCTGAAGGACATATCTTACTTTGTCCCTTTCCTTTATACCACTCTGTGGCCTTCCATCCTTCAAGATGTGAAGATTGGCTAGGGCCCTCTACCTACCATGATGTTCAACCCAAAGTATATGGGACCCAAAATCCATGACCAGAGCTCTCTGAAACCATAAGTCAAATAAATATCCCCTTCTTTTAGGTTTTCTCAGAGTCATGCTTTGTGCTATAGGCTTGGTGGTGCAGTACCAGTTTTCAGGAGGCTATGATAGGAGAATCACAAGTTCAATGTCTTCCTGGGCTACAGAGTGAGTTCAAGACGAGTGTGGACAACTTAAAAAGAACCTTCCACCAAATACAAACTAAAAGGAGGGCCTAGACATAGGTTCATCAGCAGGGTGCTCTCCTAGAATCCCCAGGAAGAGCTGAGGGCCTGGCTCAGTGGTAGATTGCCAACCTAGAATCCCCAAGTAAGAGACTAAGGAGTGGTTAGTTGCTAGATCATCTGTATAACATAAACAAGGTCCTATGGTCAATCCTGAACTGTGAAAAGTAAATTTCCCCCTTAGGCATTTGGCCACAGCAACAAAACATTACTTCATCCACATGGACTAGGAACAGCAAGCTTCAGTTGGAAAGTACCAAATGCTTAGAATTTCCAAGGTTGCCTTCTCCATTTGAATCGCTGTACTTGGCCATTGCCCTTTCCTCAACTTGTCAGAGATTAGGCTCTAAGGTCTGGTCATTGATCATCGGTGCCAGGGCAAAGGCACTGACTGGTCCATTCCACATTCGCCTGGCAGGACCATAGTCTTAGGAGAATGTGTTTTATCATCTTCCTCCCTAGTCTGAACTGGCCTTTGATATAGAACTGTTTGAAAAATGAGCGTTCTTAGGGGATTGTTTCCTAAAAAGTGAAGGTCTCCACTGTGGAGACTGGGGGCCCAGAACCTGACTCCGGCTCATCGACTCTGGCCCTGTGCTTTTCTCCTGGGATAAAAGGTCTTGAAATGCAATTTATTGTAAAACACACAGTGGTCACAGCGCTGCAGAAGTCGATGATATTCCTTTTATTACCATTCAGATGAGAACAGAAAATGACATTGGGAAGCACTGAACTCCCCAGAAGGGCAGAGAAAGTCATTACATTCAACATGCATCATATTTCATAATCAGAGCCTACAGTTGGTGCTGACACCATCGAATGAATCTGTTGTAGTCATGATAATATAAACCCCCTGCCTTTGCTTCCTTGGGTTCCTTTCTTTTTTGGACTTTAGCCAGGGCCAGGCCATTAATCATGGCACTGCAGACCTATGTACTCTTGATTGCATAAATTGAAAATACATCAAGATTAGTGGGAAATGCCATCTTTCATTGGTCTCTGTTTGGGGACAGGGTCTTCTGAAGGGCTCAGGTGTTATTACCATTAAGCCACTTAAGGGGCTGGGGACCCAGTTCAGTCAATAAAGTGCTTACTGAGCAAGCATGAGGACCTGAGTTTGAATCCCCAGAACCCCTGTAAAAGATGCAAGATAGTGAAGTGATTATGTAATCCCTGTGCCTGGAGAAGAAGGGCAGAGTTGGAAGATTCTTACAGCTCTTGACTAGACAATCTAGCCTTATCAGTGAGCTCCAGGATTAGTGATAAACCTTGCTAAAAACAAAAAACAAAAACACCCAGAAACACATAATGGAAGATACAGGATTTTTACTTCTGGCCTCTACACATATGTGCACATATGTATGCATGCATCTGCATACACATACAATGACATGTACATATATTACAGAATAACATGAGTGCGCACATACACCCAAGCAAGCACTTAATAGGGTCACTGCAGTTGGCTTCGGGAGAGCCTTGATACCTTATGGCTTACAAAGGGAATAAATCTGCACCGAGAAGATGCAGGGAAACAGACAGGGGCTCCTGGTGACCATCCCAAGGACCAAATAGGATTGAACGGACCTTCTACTGACTCAGTGTAAGCCAACATTGTTACTTGAATAAATGCTCTTTTGAAGATTTTGCTTTGGTTTTTACATTCTCTGCCATAGTGCAATCGTTTGGTTTAAATTAAAAATGATGCTTGGGAAAGAGCTTGCTAATCTTAGCAGTTTAGAGAATTGAAAGAGAATAAATACCTTGGTGCTTTCTGGTGCATCCAGATGTGGATCTGGAAGACTATGTCAATGCTCTGGGTGTGCACTTACCGATACCTGTCTGCTGTGCCTGGTGGTACAGGCAGCTAACTTCAGCTATTTGGAAAAGGCTTAAGTAAGAAGATGACTAATTTAAGGTGGGCTCAGGCTACAGAGTGAACTGAAGGTGAGTTGGATAACTCAGCTAGACCCTGCCTAAAAATGGAAAGTTAAAAGAGGTGGGGATGTAGTTTAGTATCAAGATACTTGTCAAGGATTCAGTAGTGAGGGGCTGGCTCTACAACTCAGCCATGGAACACTTGCCTAAAATTCCTGGGGGAGGGATTGGAACATGGCTCAATGGGAGAGTGCTTGTCTGTTGTGCAGAAGGTCCCAAGTTCAATCTCCAACACTGGAAAGAGAAGTAAGTGTCTATGAGGATACATACATATGAGGATACTCTCATACAAGGGCCTCTCTCATACAAGGGCCTTCATGATCTAACCTATTCTGACCTTCTGTCTTAGCACATAAGCCCAATAAATCTCTACTCCAATCATACTGAATCTCTGGACAGTCCCTTTCTCTTCCTCTGTCTCCGTCTCCTTGCCCTTTAAATGCAGCAGCCCTCAAGTTGTTTGCTACTATTAGGGAACACAGAGGCTGCATTCCCTGTATCTACATGGGTTGGTTTATCTCTTTCTTATGATCCCAAGGTCATGAAGCTTTTAAATGGCTGGGTCAGGTATTCAAAGTCAAGTAGCCTTAATCTCTATGGTAGCTCTGGTGTTTATCCTTTGAAAGATGTTTAAAAGGTCTAGGAAGATGCCTGAGATGGTGAAGTTAGCACACAAAGCCAGTCTCTGATGAAGAAGTGCAGCAGCCTGACTCCGACCATTATTGAAATAGTAAAAGGTGAAAGTGATGGGCCAGAAAATCAAATTAATCAAATAAATTTAGAATGGAGAAAATACCGCCAGGCTTGGTGGTACATGCCTGAAATCCCAGTCCAGCTCTCCAGAGGGAGAGGCAGGAGGTTTAGGAGTTCAAGGCCATCTTTGGCAATGTCCATGTGAGTATGAGGCCAATGTAGGCTACCTGAGACCTGTCTGATGAGAAAAACAAGTGCTTCTGCTGGAGATTACGTGGCCATTGTCTTCATGAATTCTCCACAGCTGTGGATACCTGCATGAGACCTGCACCAGAGCTGGTCAAAAGGTCAGTCATCATTCCAATAGGCAGCTCCAATTGGGCTCCAGTGGGTTACAGAAAAATTAAAATTAAAAGTAGATAAAAGGCAGGATGTAAAGTGGGGAGAAGGGAATGCAGAAATTTGGGATAGATATGATATGTTATTTACAAGCATGAAATCATTAAAGAATAAATAAAACTATTCTATTAAAAATTCAGCAATACATATAACTGTACCAGAGACTAACAAAGAAAGAAAGAAAGAAAGAACGAAAGAAAGGAAGGAAGGAAGGAAGGAAGGAAGGAAAAGAAACTATTCAGAATCCTGTAGAATGGACTACAGACAAAGAAAGTCAAGCACTGGTTACTAGAACAGATGGAGGAACTTGATTCAAGCAAGCCATAGAAGGATTTATAAACGTCGGAGAACAAGCAATAGTGCAGAATTAATAATTAAGAGTATATGGCTAAGAGATGGCTCAGCAACTAAGAACTCTTGTCACTCTTACAGAAGACCTAAATTTGGTTCCCAACATTCTTTGACACAGAGGATGGCAGACTGTGTCTGGATCCCTGCTGTCAGTATTTTGACCTAACTACTACAAAGCCAAGTGTTGTGTTTACTTCTACTGGGGCCGGGAGGGGCAGAACACAATGAAAAGGCTAGTGATACTTTTGTATTATGTTTAGCTAACTTAGATTCATTCATTCATTCATTCTCTCTCTCTCTCTCTCTCTCTCTCTCTCTCTCTCTCTGTGTGTTTGTTGAATGTCATCCAACAAAATTCCCTGTGTTTTATGAATTTGGAAGCTCTTCTTCAAGGCTTTGTCATGGCTGCCTATGGCCATGATTCTGTAGCTCTTTTAATGAGCTCTTCTGAACGATGATCTCATGCCAGCTCCTTTTTGCAGAAAGCCATAATGTAATTCATTTCTGAAGTCAGATTCTTTGTGATCCAATGCATCTCAAAGCCCCCACCACTACTCCACTACTGCATGCCATGCTACTGGCATCTAAAATGGAGCCATCAATTCACACACATTTTTTTTTTTTAGTTTTTTGAGACAGGGTTTCTCTGTGTGGCCCTGGCTGTCCTGGAACTCACTCTGTAGACCAGGCTGGCCTCGAACTCAGAAATCCACCTGCCTCTGCCTCCCAAGTTTTGGGATTCAAGGTGTGCGCCACCACTGCCCGGCCACACACACATTCTTTGGAGAACAATTCATAGGTGATTCATGGCAATCAATAAATCCAAATAGCATATGTTTTTCAGCAATATTTACTCATATGAGATGCTATTTTTAAAGCTTTGTTTCATTTTTTACGTGTGTGTATATATATATGAGTATGTGCATATGTCTACAAATGCCTGCAGAGTCCAGGAAATGGCATCAGATCTCACGGAGCTGGAGCTTGTGAGCTACCTGACATGAGTGCTGGGAATTGAACTCTGGTCCTCTGCAAGAGCAGCAAGTGCTCCAATATCCCCCTTTCTCCCAAGTCATCTCCCCAGCGGTGAGATGCTATTTTACTAGCTTCTGTTTGTCACCTGTCTGAGAGATTTTAGGATGTCCTCTCTGTATTATTTAGTAATCTGCCCTATATTAGTTCCTGTTCTCATTGCTATACCCAAATACCTGATGGGAGGGTTTGAAAGCACAGTTCACCATGGCAGGGAAGTCATGGAAGCAGGAGGAGGATGCAGCTGGTCCCGTGACATCTACAGTCAGGAAGCAGAGAGAGAGATGAATGCTGGAGCTTAGTTCACCTTCTCTCTTTATTCAGTCCAGGACTGCAGCCCATGCACTGATGGTGTGCACATTTAGGACAGGTTTTCCTTCCTTAGTTAAAACTTTCCTGGAAACCTTGTCATAGACACAACTCTGGTGAGTCTGCATCTCATGTTTTAAGAATTAACCATTATGGATAGAATATGGGTAGTCTGTGTTTTCAGGGTTATTATGCACCTCTGTGACTTTTGATTTTGTGGTAAGGTCACACAGATTCTCTCTGATGGGACCCTGGCTAGTTTAATAGGCAGATTTCCTGGGATACTCCAAGAATTACACCGGGGATGGGTGTGTCTTAGGAATCCTTTAGGTGGAGCTGCTGGAATTCAGGCTTCTTCCCTAAAGCCTCTGGTCCCTTCTTCCCACACAGCTGTTTCCTTCCTCATCACAGCTGGGCATCCTGTCCCATAATTCTCTGCTTTTGTCTATGCGTCCCTTTCCACAATGCTTTTCTCTCTTCCTCTTACTATTTTTCAAATATTCCACAACACTCCCGTCAATCATTTTCTCCCTTAAGGAAACTCAGGTTTATGTTTATTTTCTAAATAAGTGTTTTTACATTCTGGGATATTTTTCCTTCCGCCTTTAAAATCAATCAAAGCAAGAAAGCAATTAGTTCGATAACAAGACATTTTTTTAAAAAGACTCATGCAATTCACGTTGAAGGACACATTCCCAAATGGTAAGTTACAGGGCTGGGAAACACTTGAGCACTTGGGTGAAAAGTATTTGCAATTCTAATGTAGAGTGCATCGGATTCCTTCCAGGGGAAAGACGGGAAGCTCTGGTGAGGATTTTTGCTCTGCTGTTTATGAAAAGGCTCACACTTTGGGTGTCATCTGGTGCAGAGTCACCATGAAAGAAACAGCTTAGTAAGAAAATGCAACACCCATTAACTCTTCCCTCAGATGCTTGAGATTTGGAATAAAGTTAATTGGATTTGTTCACAGATCCAAGGATGCGTCCATGGTGGTGTTTCCCAAAAGAGATTGCACGGGATGTTGGTTTTAAGAGAAATAAGCATCTTGTGAAAGAGTGCTGTGTGATGTAAGTTGAGGATGTGTGAACTTGAGCAAAAATAAATGATTTTTTTTTCTTTAATGCTTGCAGTAAAGCTTCTGGGAGGTTTTAGTCTGCTAAATGTGCACTATCTCCTACAGAAGCAATAGGATTGCTAGTTCCAGATTTCCTTAAACTAACCTGTTCTTCTATTTTAATACTGTATGTGTTGTTTGTTTATATGTATGTGTGTCAGTTTAAAGTCACCTGAGAAGAGAGTCTCAGTTGAAGGATGGCTCAGATCAGATAGGTGTGTGGGCATGTCTGTAAGGGTTGTTTTGATTGTTAATTGATGTAAGAGGGCCCAGCCCACTGTAGGCGGCACCATTCCCTGGGCTGGTGATCTTGGAATGTATAAGAATGCCAGCTGAGCATGAGTCTATGAACAAACCAACAAGCAGAGTTCCTCCACGGTTTTGGCTTCAAGTTCTTGCTTGAGATCCCACCCTGACTGCCCTCAGTGATGGAGTGTGACTTGGAAGCACAAGCAAACTACACTCATTTGTCCCCTAAGTTGCTTTTGATTAGAGTATTATATCATAGCAGCAGAAAGCAAATTAGAATAAAGTCCATGTGCATACATGTGGAGACCAGAGAATGCCATTATATATCTTCTATTGAGACAGACTCTAGGGACTGAGTTAGAAGCTTGCCATTCAGTTGGGCTGGCTGGTTGGCCAATGAGCTCCCAGGATTCACCTGTCTCTGACCACTGATGCTGAGGTTACAGGTAGGCTCATGATACCCAGTCTTATTTTTTTATTTGTCATTTTAATGTGGATGCTGGGGATTCAAACTCAGGTCCTGATGATTGCAGAGCAAGTATCCTTACCCTATTGAGCCCTTTCCCCGACCCAGCTAGTGACCTCATCTCTTCTTAAGAGATTATCTGGTGTGATAAGTCAACCTTACTCAAACCACTCTTTATACATTAGCCCCTCCTACATACTAAATGTATTCTTGAATCTACTATCTACTATCTACTATATTACACACTCTACCACCTCCTATAGACATATAATATATTCAGTATGTACTCAAGCAATCCTATGTATTGTGTACTGTATACTACATACTCTAGCACCTCCTTATCCTATATCCTGTATATACTCTAGCATCTCTCATATACTATATAATACATACTCTGTATACCCCAGTACCTCTTACAGACAGTATACTGTATTCTCCAGAACTCTGAGGTCATCTGTAACCAAGGCAGAATTGTATACAAATGGCTGGAAAGATTGGCTGGAAACTCAGACGAGGGTCCAATGACACTCCCCATGCCCCTTTTTCTCCAAGGGGATGTCATGTAAACAATTCACAGGTTCCATTGTGATATATGGTTGCAAGCAGGCACAGGCAATCTTATGAAGATCGTGGCAGTTTTGCTGGTGTGTGGGACATAGCATTCTATCACAACAGATTTCGAAGGAAGCCTTCCCCTACCTCTGGTCCAACCTTTGAACACTGAGATGGCAGGGTGTGTATGGAGGTGCCTTGGATGGATTACAACCTGATATCCATAAAAACCAACACAGAGTAGGGTTGCACAAATTGTTGATGACGTGACATTTCCCTGTAAGTGGGATTTATGGTGGATTTCTAGAAAATAACAGAGTTACAGCTTCAGAGGGAGACAGGCCTACCGGGCTGCTAATTGTGCTGGAATTTGCGATTCTCCACTGGTGAGAGGCCTCAGCATAATGAGACTCCAGATATTGGCTTTTTCTTCTAACATTTGTAGTTCTTCCTCTGTGCTGTTCTGGTCTCAAGGCCACTTGAAGAACCACTGAGATAATTCATTTAATTCAATGGTTCTCAACCTTCCTGATGCTGAGACCCTTTAATACAGTTCCCCGTGTTGTGGTGACCCCTAACCATAACATTGTTTTCGTTGTTACTTCACGACTGTAATTTTGCTACTGTTATGAATCATAATGTAAATAGCTATGTTTTCTGTTGGTCTTAGGTGACCCCTGGGAAAGGGTCATTTGACCCTCAAGAGGATCGCAACCCATGGGTTGAGAACCACTGATCTATTTGAAATGTGATGAGTAACCAGACTGTCGTAACTTTAAGCCACTGGCTATGCAGCTGTTGGTTGTAGCAATCGGCCACTGAACCCCAAATGTACACCCATGATGTCAAATGATTGATTTTATTAATATTGAAAATAAATGTGCCTAACAGATATCACAAGGAATCATCCAGAGGCCCTTTAGTTTCTGATAAAGGAACGGAAATTTGCAAGGCTTTTACTAGGTAATTTCGCTAGATCTGTATTTCCAGAATGACTATAAACATTATTTGTCCCTTAGGCATTGTTTAAAACACTGGTTCCACTCACATGATTTATGGGCAAACTTCCTTTTTCATCGTGTTTACCATATTTCTTCCCGTATGCTGGGTGTTCATTAAGCAGATGCTGTGTTCTATATAAAGGGAGAAATAAACTAGACTTCAAAGCCAGTTTAAAGGGGCTTGTTTTGATTATTGTTGTGTTGTACTGGGGATTGAACTCAGGGTCTCATGCATGCTAGACAAGGGCTCTACCATTTAGCCTCAGCCAGTCCCCCTCACTGGGGGATTCTAGGCAAATTCTTCACCACTGTGCTGCACCCCTAGACCCTTACTGGCAGATTTCAGACAAGCACTCTACTACTGATCCATAGCTATGACCCTATTCTCATTTTTTATTTTGAGATAAGGTCTTAGTAGTCACTCAAGCTGTCGCCATGTTCACTCTGTAACCCAAGAGAGTCCTTGAACATATACTCTTCTGTCTCTGCCACCCAAATATATGGAACTACAGGCCTGGGTCACACTATATGCAACTAAAAGAGGCAGATTACATTTAGATTTCCTGCTTTGAAGTACAGATATCTGGGGTCTGAATTCTTAACACTAAAAACAAACCAGTGAAATTCCAAAGAGAATAGCTCATTAAACATGTGCGTGTTCTTTGTTTTAGCTTGGGAGTTCAGTTCATCTGTATTTTTTTGAAGATTAAAAAGTCTTAATTACAGGTGTGTGTGTGTGTGTGTGTGTGTGTGTGTGTGTGCATATAGGTGTCCTCAGTGGCCAGAAGAAGGCAACCAATCCCCTGGATCTGGGTTACAGATGCTTGTGAGCTGCTTAACAATAGTGATGGGGACCAAACCTGGATCTTCTGGAAGAGCAGCAATTACTCTTAACCACTGACTATCTGGGGTCTGAATGAGAATGGTCCCCAAAAACTCATATATTTGCATGCTTAGTCCCCAGTTGGTGAACTGTTTGAGAAAGATTGGAAGGACTAGGAGATGTTGCTTTGTTGGAAAAGGAGTCTCACTGAGGGGTGAGCTTTAAAGTTTCAAAATCCCACAACAGGCCCAGAGTCTTCTGCTGCCTGCTGCCTGCTGCCTGCTGCCTAGAGATTAGGATGCAAAACTCTCAGCTACTGCTCTCCTGCCATGCCTGTCTGCTTCCTACCATGATGATAACCGACTAACCTTCTAAGACTGTTAACAAGCTGCTGATTAAATGCTTTCCTTTATAAGAGTTGCTTTGGTCACGGTGTCTCTTCATAGCAATAGAACAGTGACTAAGAAACCATCTTTCTAAATGTCTCACCTTATTTTTTGAGACAGATTCTCTTACTGAACCTGGAGCTCATCTACATGGCAAGACTAGATGGACAGTGAGCTCCAGAGATCCCTGTGTCCCACCATCTCAATGCAGGGATTACAGTTATGGGTTACTATGCTGAGGTTTTTTTTGTTTGTTTGTTTGGTTTTTTTTGGTTTTGTCTTTATAGGTGCTGGGGACCAGATTTGGTCCTTATGTTTCTCTGTGGCATCTTGAAATGTCTTTAGCAGAAGAGAGCTGAGATACATAGATACAGAGACTACTTTGTGGAAAGGGCTATATTTGGAATGAGGAAGAAATACTTCAAAGAGCACTAGCGATCTCTGTGGAGAATGGAAGTTCCCAGAAGAAATGCCACATCTAGGCTTAATGCTCTGCAAGATTGACAGATTAGAACTTGTGGAGAGTTATAGGTCTACAAATTATCTTAGGTCATGTATTAGGGTTATAGAGTCACAGAACTTATGGAATGTCTCTATCTATTGAGGGAATTATGATGACTTACAGTCTATAGTCCAACTGCCCCAACTATGGGCAGTGTGAATGGGAAGAGTCTAGTAGTTGCTAAGTCCCGCGAGGCTAGTTGTTTCAGCTGGTCTTCTGTAGAAGTAGATTCCAACAGATGTGCTGGCAAGTAAATGCAAGTAGGTGAAGAAGAGCGAATCTTCTACCCATTGGAAGATGTCTTTATGTAGGTCTCTAGCAGAAGGTGTGGGCTAGATTAAAAGTATGTACCACCATGCCTGGATTTGGGCCTTGTTTTGTCCCAGGCTGATCTTTAACTTAGAGATCTCCTTACCATAGTCTCCTAGAATTAAAGGTGTACACTACCTTGCCTGGGCCTCAAGATCTCCATGCCAAGATCCAGGTTAGAAACTTGTGTCTTCCAGCCTCAAGATCTGGATCACAGGTGAGCCCTCCAATTCTGGATTATAGTTCATTCCAGGTATGGTCAAGTTGACAACCAGGAATAGACATTATAGGTTATCTTTAGCAGTTTCAATGGTCATTTGTTGCCCACCGCTGTGCTTGACCCCAGTTCCTTGTGACTATTAGGAAAAGTCCTTATTGGAAGATACAAACAGACTGATAGCTTGCACTATTCCAAGGGCTAAAAATGTCATTACGTGGGATATGAGGCCTAGAGTAGAGGCTTTGCTATAGACTGCCTGGTGGATATTTCCACCAAAATTTTTTGAAAAATTTACCACTTTTCTTGCTTTGCTACTATAAAAACTTTATGAAATATTTGAATATCTTTATGAATATCCCTTCATCTATTTATTTATTATGTTAATCTTTGTTGTCAGTTTGATTAGACTTGGCACCAAGTAAGAAACATGCCTCTGCATGTGTCTGTGAGTGTATTATGTGGTGGGGGTGGCAGGGGAGAGGCCTTCCCTAGAGTGAGCAGCATGTTCTATTGACCTTCTGTATAAATTAGGATCTGCTTGTCTTTGTCTCTTTCTCATGTGTGCACCTACCTTTTGCTGCTGTCACCATCCATTATTGACATCACAACCCAGTATCTAGCTTCCAATGCAGACTGAAGACCAGAAGCTCTCCAGGGATCTTCAGGTTTTCAGCACCAGATTAGGACTGCTGAAGTGTTTAGCCAGTAGGCTGAGAAGCCACCCAGTTCTCAGCCTCTCCTGCATGCAGATAGTACCAGAGTACTCAGCTGTTTCTTCTAAGCTGATTTAATTACCCCTTAATATAGAACCATTCCATTGGCCTTGTTTTTTTTTTTAAGTAAAACAAAAACAAAAACAAAAACAAAACTGACTTAAACACAGTATCTGAGGAGTTGAGACTCTCTGCATCCCTGTAAAATCCAGGAACAGCAGAGCATTCCTATGCCTTTAATACTGGGTAGGTGGGAGCAGTTGGGTCTTTGGAGCTAGCTTGCCAGAAGTCTAGCAGAACTGGTGCTCTCCTGGTTCAGTGAGAAACCTTGTCTATAAAAATAAGGTAGAGAGCAATTGAGAAGGCACCTGTAATTAACCTCAAAAGACATATGTGCATACAAACACATAAACACACATCAGGCACATAGAAGAGCAAGTGCATATGGACACACACACACACACACACACACACTTACACACTTACCCAAATGAGAAATAGCTCATAAGCTTTAGAAACTGTCAATAAACAAACTGCTATATCCACACATCAGACAATTACTTAACAATGAAACAATGGGCTATTAACACAGCAACAATATAAATAACTCTATAACACTATGCTCAGCAAAAGCATCCAGTCTCAAATGCTATAGATGTTGTGATTCCATTCTTATGCCACTCGGGCAAAATTGAGAACTACAGACTACTTCATTGACTATCATGGATAAGGGTCACTGTGGACGGGATCTGGGTCCTGGTCACACAAATGTATTATTTCAATTTTGGGGGCTGGGGAGAGGGCTCATTCAATGGGTGTCTGGCCATACGAGCAAGAGGACCTGAGTTCAATCTACAGAGCTCAAGTAAAAAGCCAGGTAGGGTGCTTTATGTTTATAATCCCATCACTAGGGAGGCAGAGGCAGGAAGATAGCTGGATATTCCTGACTAGTCAGCCTACTTCATGTGGTAATCTCAAGGTGCAGTAAAGATACCGTGTCACAAATAAGAAGACTATGAGAGATGGCTCAGCAGTTAAGAATGCTTCCTATTCTTACAGAGGACCCAAGTTTGATTCCCAGCCCTGATGTCAGACACCTCACGACTGTCTGTATCTCTAGGTTCAGATTATCTAATGCCCTCTTCTGGTCTGGTCTCTGTGGATACCGCAGCCATACACATGGGTACGTACACACACACACACACACACACACACACACACACACACAGTCACATACACCTCTCCCCACACAATTAGTATGATAAGATAAATCTTAAAAAAGTAACACATGCCAATCATCCAGGAAAGAAAGAAGACATGAATACATGAACACATGAAGAACAGAGTAGAATATATGTAAACTACCCTCAACTAACATAGCTTGGAGCCAAACTGAGCTATAAGATTTTATGGGAAGCATATGGAAAAAGCAAAGACTCTCTCATCTTTTAAAGACAAAGAAAAACTACCCAAGATTTGCAGTGTTCTTGATGGATTCATGGAAAAATATGGCTTCCCCCAGGTCCATAGTGTGTAGGCTTCAGGCACAGAGAGCCCCTTTTAAATTAAAAGCACCACTGAGGAGGATTCTGTAGTTTGTGAAAGCGTGGAAACAGGGATAGTTCCTACTATAGATACAGTCTTATTTGTCCCAAGAAGTTTGACATTATGAGGTCCTGCCAATAGTTATACCACAAGATGGTATGGTCCTGAGAAACCAGGCAACAAAAGCTATGCTACTTACAATACTAATATGTTTAGAGGCATAAGTCTTGTAGAACAGATTAAAATCAAATGGTTTTAAATATGACTGGAGAAGAAATAGCCATTTATATTGGTTCCAAGATGTGAATATGTATGTCAATTTAAAAAGTTAGATTATGCATATATGTGTGTTTCTGTGTATGTGTGTATACATACATGTGGGTGTCTGCATAATCCGTAAAGGGACATGGATCCTATGAATCTGGAGCTACAGGGGATTACGAGTTGCCTAATATAGATGCTGGAGACCAAATTAGGTTCTCTGATAAAGTAGCAAATGCTTCTTACTGCTAAGTCATCTCTCTAGTCCCCCACCCATATGCCAATTTTTAAAACTTTGCGGTATGTTTTGGAGCTATGGTGGCTTTCAGAAACTGCTCAGATAGTGATGCGCTTGCTGTGCAAGCATGAGGACCTGAGTTTGGATCCTTAGCATTCATGTAAAAAGCTAGGTTCAGTGGTATACATCTGTAATCCAGCTCTTGGGATTAGATATTGGGAGTTCCCTAGAACTCTCTGGCAGCCAGTCTAGTCGAAACAGAGAGATCCACAATCACTGAGAGACCCTGAGGCAAACTGGGAAAGATATCTGAAGTTGGCCTCTAGCTTCAGCATGTCGTGTATGCAACCACACACACACACACACACACACACACACACACACACACACTCTCACTCACTCACTTAAAAACAATTATAGCAGATTAAGAAACCTAGAAAATGAATGTCTAAAATGAAGACTCTAATCAATAGAGTCTGTTTCATAGTCAGGATTTTTGCTGAAAGTGGAGATTTTTAGGAGCTCTTGCTACAAAAATAGAAATGTAAATGGTATAATGGATGTATTAATGCTTCTGACTGTAATTATCACTTGCTTATGCCTGTGGGTCAAAATATCATGTTATACAATTTAAATGTATGTAAGAAAAACAAAAGCCTAGTATGTGCTAAATGTTTCCATCCAAATGGGTATAGAAAAACCAAAAGAAGTTTCTGTTCTCAGGTATGTCAAAATATAACTGGCCCAATTTAACTTCTGTTTCTGTGACAAGTACTCTGACAAAAAGCAAGGTGGGAGAAGAAAAGGTTTGTTTGGTTTATGATTCCAGGTCATAGCTCATCATTTTCAGGGTATTCAATGGAGACATTCAAGCAGGTGGACACATCTACAGATAAGAGGAGAGAGAGAGAGAGAGAGAGAGAGAGAGAGAGAGAGAGAGAGAGAGA
>JADRCH010000207.1:2452814-2455964 GCA_019843965.1 Rhynchomys soricoides | reverse complement strand
CAGGGGCTCTACCTCTGAGCCAATGCCCCCAGCCCCTCACTGGGGGACTCTAGGCAGGGAGTCTACCTCTGAGCCACGCCCCCAGCCCCTCATTGGAGGATTCTAGGCAGGGGCTCTACCTCTGAGCCAATGCCCCCAGCCCCTCACTGGGGGATTCTAGGCAGGTGCTCTACCACTGAGCCACACACAACCCCTCACTTTGGGATTCTAGGTAGGGTCTCTACCACAGAAATTATATATATCCCTAAAATCAGGCTTCTTAAATGCTCTAGTAATTCCAATTTTGAGAGTCATTATCACAACGATGACTTGTTTTTAATATGTAAAATCACTATTTACATGGACAAGGATGGCCTTTGGTGTTCTCTAGCATTTAGACTCTGTAGCATTCTTTGTACTGGTGGAGTTAATTAGACTTAGTTCAGTAAGGTCAGACTGGCAAATTAATTATCACGGAGTTGGTGAGAGAAGCGACCTTTGTGGTAAATATATTTCTCAACTCCAACAGAACATTTTCTCTTCCCCCAATAAATGGAGCCTCTTATAATGAACACCCAGAGTCTAGCAAAGGTTGCAGGGCACACGACTTTGGAAATGTTTGTTCAACACTGATTTTAATAAAATAGGAAAACACTGTTCCTCTTAGTCAGCAGACTTTAAAGTCTCCTTCACACTATAGGGTATTACCGGAGGTTGAAGTTCATTTCTGTGGTGAGAGTTCAGTAAATAGTCACAGAACCTTTAATGAATCTCCAGAGAAGTTAGTGACTCAGCACTCAAACATTTTGAAGGGCTGCAGTGTGATGTTTTCCCTCCTGGCTCCCTGCATCCCCTCCTTCCGTCCCTTCCCCTTCTCTGCTTTTTTCCTGTCTTTCCTTCCCTTCTCGTTCATTATTTCCTTTGTTTCTTCAATCCCCCCCTCCTCCCCCTCTCCTCCCTCCTCCCCTCCCTCCCTCCTCCCCCTCTCCTCCCTCTTCCCCTCCCTCCCTTCCTCCCCCTCCCCTTTCCCTTTCCTTTTCTCCTCTTTGTTTTTGAGACAACATCTCACTATGTATTCCAGTCTGGCCCTGACTTTACCATACTATCTTTTCTATGTTTTGAGAGCCGAGCCTTATAGGTAGGTGTGCCTCGATGTCCAGCTCATAGCTGCAGCCTCTTATGATTTCACTTAAGACCTTTACCTACGACTTCTTATGGTTCTGATTTCAAGTTCCATTTGAATTAAGGCTGAACACAGAGTAGGAGTTGGCCCTTGCATCCGCAGCCCCATGCCCATGGGTATTTACAGGAAAACATCCGTGTGGATATTTAGGTAAAAAATTCTACCTCCCCAGTCCTTGTCTTTCTGTTCCACGAGGACTCAAAAAGAAAACAATGCCCCTGTGAACCTCAAAGCTGCCAGGCACTAATCTATTTTTGAGATTTTATTGTTTTGAATTATGTGTAGGTGGGCATGTCTCTCTGTGTGGCTATGAGCATATGTTTGTCTTAAGTACTGTGTTAGTACATCCTTTACTTTCCTGTAATAATTGTCTCTGAGGCTTACTGCCTCAGTCTGCTAACCTAGGCCTAGTTCTGGAAGCTTCCATCCTCTGTACAATCTTAGCCTAGAATGCTTTCAGGCTCTGAGATTTGCTGCTGAATTAAGCTCACCATTTTCTGGTTATTTCTGAGCTCTGGATAACTGGTCCAACTCAGGTGTTATGGCTCTAACTTCTCTCCAAATTGACTGTTTCAGTCTGGCTTCTCTCTCAGCCTCTATGTTTTGCTTCACTTGGCCACATGCTAACTTTGACAATATATTCTAATCTCCTGGCTCCTCATTCTGCCTTCACCTGTGTCCAGTTTTTTCTTTCTCTTCCCCTTGTCTTTCTAATAATACTGGAAGCAAAGGACATCCGCTGCTGTTCCACAGGTGCCATGTGCCTAGATTTCTGAGACAGTTTCTCACTGGCCCAAAGTGTGCAGAAGTGGACTAGTAGCTTCCTGGCCAGCAAGCTTCAGAAGGCCCTGTATCTGCATCTCCCCATTGCTGAGACTGGAATGGTGTGTGCTGCCATAAACAGCTTTATCACACGGGTTCTGGGGATCTAATTCACATTCTCATGCATGCAATGTAAACATTTCACCCACTGAACCATTTCCTGGGCTCTTGATTACTTCTTACTATTACCATGTAGGTACTAGGAGTTAGGAATTCAATTTATCATTTTGTTTATTTTATTTTGTGAGGGTCCATAAATCAATTTCAGTCAATGTCCATTCCTTTCTCCATTTACCAGACCAAGATTTCCAGCCAAGGAATGTTCCCACCTACAGTCCAGATGGATCTTCCCACAGCCATGGAAGTGACCCAGACAGTGACCCACAGGTATGCCCTTGTCCTACCTCCCAAATAATTTTAGAATCTGTTGAGTTGGCAATTAACATAACCATGACTGACCCTGCCTTGGAAAGGAGGAGGACAAGGAGGAAAGAGGGGGAAGAGAAACTGAGTCACATATCTGCTTACTTTAAAATCATGGGAGGGTGAGCTCTTTAGGGCCTGGGTGCATGGCTTGGAAGCTAAGAGCAGTTGGTGCTGTTCCAGAAGACCTGAACTCAGTTCCTGGCACCCACAATGTGTGACTCACAATCCCTGTAACTCCAGTTCCAGGGATTCTAATGCCCTCTTCTGGCTTCCACAGGCACCTGCAGGCATATGCACACGCAGTTACACACACACACACACACACACACACACACACGCACGCACACACACGAAGGAAAATAAAACAAATATTTTTTCCACTTCACTTAGCTCCCACATTGTTCACCAGGACACGTGTGCTTCATTTAATTTCTAAACAAGGTCTAATCATTCAATGAGCAGATGGTTTGAAGATACGCCGGAGCTGTGGTTAGCAGACTGCTCCATTTACAGTTGCCTCAGTCAGGGTTCTTCAGAAGCTCTTCCCTCAGCAGCTGACTTTTTCCAGATGCCTGGCAGGCACGTGCCATCCATCATTCTGGGGCCTTGACTGTCTAATCCTCTGTCATGGCTTCCAGTTTAAGAAATACGTGTTTAGATGTGTATACAGATGTAGTGAACTTGGATTCAATCCATTAGAAATTATTTCCCAAAATTTGATTTTAAGAAAATTGCCAAAT